>OVAN01011006.1:0-15113 GCA_900406275.1 Anastatica hierochuntica
ATTTTGCATCTGTACATATAGTTATAAAAACGTCACTAATATACGACCACATAGGAATGTTGGAAAACAGTCGCAAATTAGCGACTGTTTTGCGACCAAATTCTTTTGCGACGAAAAATTAGCGACTCGATGATTTAGTCGCAAATAAGTCGTAAACACCTCTTTTGCGACTACTTCGTGACCAATTCTGCAGTGGCGAATGATCTGTTTTCTTGTAGTGCAGCGATAGTTAACTGATACCCATTCCTCATCAAATTTGCCACTTTGTCAAGATTTTATCGTCTAATAGTGATACAGAGTCTTCTCGATCATTGTTTAGAGCTAATAAAATGCATACTACTAAAACCTGCGAAACAAAAAAAATATATCTAAAAGTTTGCTCAATAAGAAAAAGGAGTAAGATCAAGAGGAGGTACTAAGACGAAATATCAACTTACATTTCTCAATCCCTAGCTCAATTCTCTCTTTTTGTACATATATGATTTTTTTGTATTATTGTTATGATAAAATCTTGTTTACAAATTAATGAGATAGCTGAGAGGTAATTTAACCACAAAAGGAAACAATTTCTCTTAAAAAAGTATCTCTTATCTGCTCAAATAGAATGAATGTTAACATCATTTTTTGGGAATCGTCGTAAAAAAAACATCATTTTGGGATTCCAAATAAAAGATAATAATTTATATTTGAAAGTTCAAATTTTTAGAAAATGATTATGATTACTTTCGTTAATATCTATGATTAAATTGGGGAAAAATTTTATTAAAATTACATGAGTATATATAATATATATATTTTTTACTCAAGGTATCATAAAGATTTGAAAACATTGGATCGATCCCAAAGATATAGTACAAATGTATAAATATGGTATACCCTTAGCATATAGAAGATTTGCACAAGGATATTTGCAAACTTCAAAAAACTTATGTACCTTTGATTTTTCTTAATGGTAAAATGTATAATTTCGAGGTAATTTTAAAAACTACTACTCCATATCTTTAAATTTAAAAGCATCGATTATGCTTTTGGAATATATACCCTAGAAATGAAAATATCACTTTGTGTGCTTAAGAAATCTTAAGATTTTCAGAAACCTTAACAAATATAATGTATAATTGACGAATCGTTTCCGAGATACTACATATACCGATATACTACATAGAATCAACATTACCGATATACTACATATAACCTCAATATATATTCTATCTCTCTATCTATATTTACATTTCAAGAAACCGTCAAAGGAAATAAAAAACAACAACAACAGAAAACAGAAAGTACAAGTTTCTCAAAAGCAAAAACTCGCAAAGGAGAAGGAGGATTTGGATTAAAAGGCTAAGGCATGAAAGAACCTATTCAAGAAAGAAAGCGTGCATTGGAGTGGAGCGGCTCAGGGTATTTGGGTTAGAATCTACTGGGCCTCCAAAGAGTCCTCCAGCGGCTCCAAAGAGTCCGCCAAAGCCTCAAGAGAAGTCGGTTGCACCTCTAGCAGAGAAGACTCCTGAGCTTCCGGTTGTTGAACCTTTCATGAAACCAATTCAACAAGATAATTTATGGAATTACATTAATCCTCTACTTGCTGAGCAAAACAGATTGAAGGGAGATGTTGTTCTTTAACAGAAGTAAAGCACTTCAAATCTCTGGTAGTTTCGAAGCTCCAATAGTTTCAATGGCGAAAATAAAAAGGAGAGATGTGGGAAGAAGAAAAAAATAATTGGGTTTTGACAAAAAAAACTCTTGTTACGAAAAAAGATAAACAGTAAAATCTATTTGGGATATGAAACTTAAATAATATAGATTTTTGATTTATTCATTATAACTTCTCATAATAAAACGCATATCTATTATGAATGGGAATGATTAGCTTTGGTTTTGGAATTAGATTTTGTAATTGAACCGCCCTAATCCGCTTGATTCTTCCATTCAATCCAAAGATTCAAACATGAAGAAGATGTTGAACATATTCTTAATATGAAGATCCCAAGTCATGACTACGATGATAATAACATGGGCTACACAGTTAAATACGGAAATTGAGTCTCAACGTAAAATGAGTGAAATATGGCTCCCCCCTTACAGAAAAAGAGAGGTTAAAAGTAGATGTAGGCGACTTGACTCAGCTCCAAAGATCAAAGTCTTCCTATGAAGAATGTGTTCACGAGCTCTGTCTACAAGGTATGAATTACAGAGAAGATCTATAATTGGGAAAGACAACTGTAGATACTGACTGTCCCACCAAAGCTGAGACGACAGAACATCTCTTCTTTTCATGCATGTATGCCAAGAAAATATTGGAAGCATGAGCTGAGAATTCCTGAAACTCTGGACCAACACTCACATCTTGATGAAAGGATGATGGCGATACTGGAGAATACTCGATCAACAACAAAATCAAATTCACAAAAGCTCCTAGCCTTTTAGATCTTATGGCAGATTTGGAAGGGACAATAAGTGATGTTGTTTGAGAGAATAGGTATACCATGTAGGAAAATATTACGTTTAGCAAGAGAGGATATGGAAGAACGATTACAACAAACATCAAGTGCTGCACAGAAAAACAAAAATGTGCAAGTCAATAACACCAAATCAACACTTCCAGTTGGACAAAACCACCGAGGAACTGGATCAAATGTAATTACGAAGGAGGATTCCATAATACACATGGTAAAGCAGAAACGAGATGGGTAATTACAAATATTGATGGATGGTATCTAGTTGTTGGACATGCATCGAGTGAAAGAGTGAACTCAATTTTTGAAGCGGAATTACAGAGCTTATTTATGGCATTACAAAACCTATGGATAAAAGGATATAAAAATGTTATAATGGAAGGTGATTTTCAACGAGTTAAAGGGGGTAATCGAAGATCGACTACAAAGTTTTTTTGATCGACAAATTGGATACGGAAAATAAAATGATGGACTCAAATATTTTGTGTGGCAATGCTTAACTGGTTGTCTGCCTACATGCCAAATATGATATTCTCGATACATAGGTGTCGAGACTTCTTGTCCCATCTGCAATGCGGAGGAAGAAACCATTAACAACACATTACTCGAATGCCTACCTGCTCGACAAGTTTGGGCTTTAGCTCCCGTTCCATCAGCCTTTACCCTATTTCCTCGAACATTCATATACAGTAATTTTGACTACCTATTTTTGAAGGCCAAGGAAATTAGAGCAAGTGAGGATTCAATGTTTATCTTGCCTTGGTTTCTTTGGTTTATATGGAAGGCAAGAAACGAGGTTGTATTTGGAGGCGAGAGAGAAAATCCCTAGGACATTGTTTCTCATGCCATCCAAGAAGCTAATGCATGGTTGAGCGTTATCTCCCTAGAAGGGTCTAAGCCGCAATTGCACAGCTCCCCCACCCCCCACCCCCCACAAATTGCATGCAGCTAAATCACTGGTCACAACACCTTTGGAATGGCCTTCATTTGCTGTCGAGTTGGATAAAAAGCTTCTTTCCCTGTTTTAACATTTTCTATATTTAGCGATCTTGTAATGTTGTAGCTGATAATCTTACAAAAAAGACTAAGCGGTGTTTTATCTACCCATGTAAACATTTTTGTCCCTAGTCGACTTTCTCTAAAGAAAAGTTCGTTACCAGCTTAATGAAATGAGTTTCGGCGAAGAAAAAAAAGTGAAAAGTATGTCTTCTCTTACAATAATTTATTTCATATTTCTTTACATCTCTCCCACTTTCCCTTTTTTGTAATCGATTTCTACCTGGGTAGCATGAGAAAATAATTCATGCATGTATGTATGCCAAGAAAATATTGGAAGCATGAGCTGAGAATTCCTGAAACTCTGGACCAACACTCACATCTTGATGAAAGGATGATGGCGATACTGGAGAATACTCGATCAACAGCAAAATCAGATTCACAAAAGCTCCTACCCTTTTAGATCTTATGGCAGATTTGGAAGGGACAATAAGTGATGCTGTTTGAGAGAATAGATATACCATGTAGGAAAATATTACGTCTAGCAAGAGAGGATATGGAAGAACGGTTACAACAAACATCAAGTGCTGAACAAAAGAACAAAAATGTACAAGTCAATAACAACAAATCAACACTTCCAGTTGGACAAAACCACCGAGGAACTGGATCAAATGTAATTACGAAGGAGGATTCCATAATACACATGGTAAAGAAGAAACGAGATGGGTAATTAGAGATGTTGATGGATGGTATCTAGTTGTTGGACATGCATCGAGTGAAAGAGTGAACTCAATTTTTGAAGCGGAATTACAAAGCTTATTTATGGCATTACAAAACCTATGGATAAAAGGATATAAAAATGTTATAATGGAAGGTGATTGTCAACGAGTTAAAGGGGGTAATCGAAGATCGACTACAAAGTTTTTTTGATCGACAAATTGGATACGAAAAATAAAATGATGGACTTAAAAGTTCAAAAGTGTCTCTTTCCAATGGGTACCGAGAAGATCAAACTAAGTTTCGGACGGGTTGGTGAAGAGCCAATGGTCAAATAACCATGATTTCATTTTTCATTTCTTTGTTCCAAGATGTATAACAAAAGCTATTGATATGGACTTTACACTTTTAAATTAAAGTGTTATAAAAAAGGGTTTTTAATAAAAAAAATTCCTCAAGTATGAATTCATCAAAGTAAAACCCCTCAATAAATTTTATAGTTTAAAACCCCGCAATGTATAATTCATTACTGAAAATTTTCCTCCGTTAACTTTATCTCCAAAACTAAACGACATGTTTAGTTGGGTTAAAGAAACAATAGAAGTGTCGTGAAAACATATCTAAGAATCGATAACTTCTTGTAAAATTAGATCTCATCACTCAAGCTTCCTCCTTCCTTCTTCCCCAAGTTCTTTCTCCCTCTTCTCTTCCGTCCATTCTATTAGTTACGCATCAGTGTATAGACATTCTTCAAGCAAAGTTTTCATCGATCCAAGAGCGCCGAGAAATTTCCAATCGAGAAAATGAGATCATAATGCTTGAGCCTTCGAATATTGAAGTCGGTTGGAAGATGATGAAAGAGATGAAATTGGAGAAGCTTAAAGGGTAAATGTGATCATGGTTTCTATTGGAGATAATGACGTTATATTTAGATAATGACATGTTTTTTATTCCTGATATGTTTAGGTTCCTATCTTTAAGGGATTTTAGAGTTTATCGCGTTTTGGTTTTGCTTGTATAAATACACCTTGATGGTCGATCAATAAGATTCAGCTTTCTCGATACTCAATTCTTCATGTTATCAGAGCATAAAGATCATAGTTTTTCTTTTTCCTTGATTTTTTCTTGATATGTGATATCAATTAAAGACAGCAAGCTTATAGTTTAAGCTAGTCTCAGATAAGTGTTATCTTCTTTTGATTTGTGATACTCTGTTTTTCGTAAAACATAGACCTTTTAAAAGCTTGCATAACTATGACAAGATATGATGACTCTTCTATCTCTTTGTCATCTATTGTGCCGTCGAGAAGTCAAAGAACACCATAATCGATTATGGTTTCTCCTTATACACTTCACGCATTAGACAATTCAGGATCATTGATCTCGTCTGTCGTTTTAAATGGTGATAACTAAAACGAATGGGCATGGGAGATGCTTAATGCCCTTCGAGCAAAGCGTAAACAGGTTTTGTGAATGTCACACTTATAAAACCAGACTCAACTGATCTAGATTACAAAAAATAGGTAACTGTCAACTCCATGATAGTTGGATCGCTGCGTACTTCGATCGAACCGAAAGCAAGATAGACTGTGACATATATCACCAATGTTCATCAACTTTGGAGAGAACTCAAGGAGCGGTTTTCGATTGGAAATACAGTTCGGATTCATCAAATAAAAGCGCAACTTGTGTCTTGTAAACGTACTTGAATACTATGGTCGTTTTTCTATCCTTTGGGAAGAATTACAAGTGTATCAGCCTGTTATCTCGTGCTCTTGTGGTGCTGCTAAAGAATTTGCAAAATAGAGAGAAGCAAAAAAGATACATCAATTTTTTTAGGACTTGATGATGTCAGATTCGTAAGTTTGTGCACAACGATTTTTGATTCTAATCCACTACCAACACTTGGAGAAGTTTACGCCAAAATAATAAGAGAGGAGCAGAGATTAACAACAACACGAAACCTTGAGCAATAACCTGATGCGATCAGATTTTCTACTCGACAAGACAAGAGCAGTGATGCATCATTGAATGGGCACCAATGTCACACAAGCACACCTTCGAGGCCGTTGATAGAACTCTCAGATACATACTATAAAATATGGATACTTCGGCGAAAGACAAACCTTTCGGGGGAAACAGCCCTACTAGGATGTGACTTCAGGCAAATTCTACCAGTAATTCAACAAGGAACCAGAGCCGACACAATCCTTGCATCGATAAGCCAATCATACCTTTGAAAAACGTGTGAAGTGTTTCTCTTAGAAAAAAATATGAGGCTGGAAAGGACCGAAACAGATTTCGCTTCATAGCTATTAAGTGTTGGAGACGGTACGATATCAACAATGAAAGCAACAAATCAAGAGACCAGCAGAGATGGAGAAATGATATCTATTGATAAATCATTCTTTTTAAACAACAATGGGAACCCATTACAAACAATAGTAGACGCTGCATCATCAATGAGACAATCATGTAAGCACAACACCCATAACTTCACCGACCAAGCTATCTTAAGTCCAAGGAACGAAACAATTGATGAGATAAATGAATACATACTTGCTCAAGTCCCCGGTGATCTTAAAGAATATCCAAGCGCGGACAGTTACGAAAAAGCAGAAACGGCTGGCGAGGATTATGAGACATTGTACCCACCAGAGTATTTAAACTCACTTGAGTACCCAAGCTTACCAAAACACTTGCTCCGACTAAAGATATGTGTGCCTATTATGTTGTTGCGAAACATAAAACAAAGAGCAAGTTTGTGTAACGGAACAAGACTAACCATAACCCAACTAGGAGAGAGGGTGTTAGAGGCGCAAGTCCTAACGGGGACACACATCGGCGAGAAGGTGCTTATTCCAAGGATAATTCTTAATCACGTGAAAACAAACCACTCATTTACGCTACGTCGACGTCAATTCCCAATTAGAATTTGCTACGCAATGACTATAAACAAAAGTCAATGACAAAGTTTGAAACAAGTGCTCCTATACCTTCCTCGCCCAGTATTCAGCCACAGAAAATTATATGTTGCTCTTTCAAGAGTTAAAATACTTCAAGGTCTACGTATCTTACAAGGCGAAGATGAGCCAAAAGACAAGGCCAAAAATATTGTCTACAAGGAGATTTATAACGGTCTCCCAAAAAAAACCAGGTACACAACCCTCCATAATTAATAACTTGAAACAAAACACACTAACAAAAAACAAATAAAATGCAGGACGACTGCCAGAGGAGATCAAAGAGCAAAGACAACCAGGTAACACCAGCCAATGTAACCATCATATGTTAACGACCAAAGCTCATGCAACAAACAAGAATTATAAATAATTAATTGCTTTTATGTATGTATGTTGTACATGTCACACAACCGCGAGTGTGGATAGATAAAGAAATCCTAAAGACGGGACGTGAACCAGAAAACACAACAACAATTAACCGTTTATCTGGGGTTTCTTTGCAAAACATGTCACGCAATTTAATCTTCCTATGCCTTTTAAACCGAGAACAACAGTTAATTTTTAATGCTTCTAAAACTATTGACAAAGAAACTACGTCTTCACACCAAAATTGTGTGAAATGTTTAATTTAAAATTAATTAGTCTATTAAATATTTAAATTACCAAAAAACAACAGTTTCACAATATTTAAATTGTTCTTCCAACCCCAAAAAAAGAAAATAATATAATCTCATTATACTAATTTAGTTAAAAACTACAAAGATTAAATATCAACAACTACATTTAACCTTAATCTCAATACACCTTCCTTCCAGAAAACAAAAACTACCAACAAACACCAACAATTTCAAAGACACGTAATCTACAAACGACAAGTCCGCGCGTACGAAAACAAACTACGTCTACCCATCAAATTAGTGTGAAACGTTAAATTTCAAATTAAATAGTCTATGGAATATTTTAAAAACCAAAAACAAACCACAAGAGAACACAAACAACCGAAATACACCCAAAAATCAAAATACACGTAATCTACAAACCACAAGTCCGCGCGTAGCGCGGTGAATAATCCTAGTAGAGATAAAAGGTAAAAAAAGCACTAGCTATTTATACAAATAGATATTCTAGGAATTTTAAAAAAAAATAGAGAGATAAAGACAAATAAAAGATAAACATCACGAAGATTGCAAACGCAGATTTTCGAGACGTAGTATACTTTTGATTGACCGGAAAATAAAACATTTTTTAGAGATAATTACATAATTTCGCGCAGGTGTAAAACAGATCAAATTCGGTTGGGAGAAAATAATGAACGGATATGACGACGTCACACAAGAAAATAAAAAATCGTACGCACCAGATCGTGCCACGTCACTTGAGGCGTATTTTACACCGATTTTTTGCTAGTTTTCAACGAATTATTTGGCGACGCTACGTTACCAACGACCTTTGTATGAGCGTCAGGTCAGGTTTTGAATTCGTATTTAATAATAGGATAGATAGATTTTGGAATACAAAATAAACTTTATTAGAATTTATTTTTTTGTCAAATTTATCTATATAATTATTAAATTTAATATTAATTATTTTTCTGTATTCATCTATATTCCTCTGAATATTACCATTTATTATGCGATTATTCCTCTCATTGATTTTTTTTCTCTCAATATTAATATTCATTTTTATTCTACTCGCCATTTTTTCTTTTTTTTCAATTTATTACTCTCATCCATTATCCTAGATTCCTCTCAGAGAAAGCTCTGGCGAGAGAAGGGGAATGGATCCCGTTAGTAATCAATCAATGAAGGGAAGCTCTGAGAGTGGAGGCAACTGTTGGAGTTAATTTTATTCTTTTAGAGTCTTTCCATAGCTTAGACCAAAGAGACATAAATAAACCCTTTAGTTGTAGGTGCTAATCAAGGTTATCGCCAGGGACACCATCGTTAAGCCGAGACATAACCGAAGTAGGGCGGATATCCCTAAATCGGTGTAAGATTTAAGAAATAAAAATAAATGTCTTAATAAATCTAGAGAAATATTCGTTTTGTATGATAAACTCGAATATAGGAGTTATCCAAAAAAAAAAAAAATGGAATTATCCTAATTCGAAGAGTATGAATACAAAGGAAGACTCTACTTCAACGATCCGACCTAAGGTTTTAGCTTTCTCTTCCCTAAAACCATAACTTATTCCTCCAACCCACTGCCATTTGAACCTTAGGAGAGAAGGGGAATCAATGAAGGGAAGCTTTGCGATTCGGGGATGTAGTCAATTGGAAATGAAGAGGACGGAGGATGAGAGGGAGGAGTGTGGGTTATTGTCGCTGCCAGATGATGTGGCTATGAATTGCCTGGCTCAGGTGTCGAGAATGGACCTGGTGGCCTTAGCCATGGTCTCGAGGAGACACCGGTTTGTAGCAGAGTGCCATAATCTGAGCGCCATGAGATATCGGATGCGTAGCGTGGAACCATATTTGTACGTATATATGCACATGTATGAAGATCCAAGCCCACGGTGGTTTGTCCTCAACCCCGTGCAACGTCGGCTCAAACCGGTCCATTCGAGCTTGTATCCGGCCCCGGTAGCTGGATCCTGTTTTGTGGAGGCGGATGAGGGGATCTATTGTATCGGTGGACTCATGAACGGCAAACCCACATCGGAAGTCACGTATTTTGATTGTATCAATCACTCACCGTACCGAGTTACGCCCATGAAGATGGCTCGAAGCGGAGCTTCGGCAAGCTTGATAGACGGGAACAAGATATACGTGTTTGGAGGGTGCTGGGATGTCGCTGATTCCTCAAACTGGGTAGAGGTATTTTATATGGAAACCGGAACTTGGGAGTTGTTGTTTGTGTTTACGCCCAAGATGCCCCTCAAAATCCAACAAAGTGTGGTGATAGACACCGAGACGTTTCTCTGTGTTTACTCCGTTGATGAGGATGGTCAAATCTTTATCTTTCCACCAACCACTTGTAAATTTATATCAAGCAATAGAACAGAGTCTAACCCGGAAAATATAAAAGAATGGCTTTTGTGTGAGGCATTATTCTGCCGTGGTATCGGCGGGACAATACTGTGGCGTCTTCCAAATAGGATGGATTGGAAACAAGTCAAGGGTTTGGAAGAGCTGCATGATTTTGATATCATCAAACTCTGCGCCTTCTCTGTTGAGAGTATGGGCATCTTCTGGCAACTCCGGCCTGATCACATTTTGGAGCTTTGGTATGCTGAGATTTCCCTCAAGAGATGCCACGGAAGCGACGGATGGTGGGAGGTTTGGGGGGAGATTGAGTGGTCCGGTGCTCTTCTCTCAGACTCATCACATAGTGGCTTTAACTTGTTACATGCTGCTTCTGTCTATGCCTGAATCCTTGTTTTTAAAACTATCACATATATACTTTGTTCTTTTGATTGCAACATGTTATTGATTTCTCTGTCTTTCCACTCTTCCTGATTTTGCTGTGTTAATTTTGGGTTTGGAATCTTAATTTTTAGATTCCTTTTCATTGACAACAAGAGTCTATCTTTCTATGCTCTCAACTTTTGATTCATGCCTATCTATATCAACCAAATCGGATGAACACACTTGAACCACTTAGATTAGAGCAGGTATTATAGAGAAGCTGCCGTTCGTTCTATGGACGCAGCTGTTAAAAACCCTTAAGAGGAAGCTATATACTTGAAAACCTGGTCATATCAATGCTTTATATGGAATTAGCTAGGTAGGTTTCAGAGAGCTTCAGAAATGTACGCTAGGGTCTTAGCTGCATTGGCCTAACCATTGGCGTGATGGAGAGACCGAAGAAGCTAAACTAGCGCTTAGGGGAGCGCTGAAACTGACAAATAGTGGAAATGGTAATGGAGGAGAAGAAGAATACACTAAACTGTTGAGACTATTTGCATTCCATCACACGGAATGAGTGAAATGTTACAAGTAGTTCATCAAGAAGAAGAATATGATTCTTCAATGACAGTGACATTTAATCAGTTCATCACATCTGCGCAATTGATTCTCCGTTTGGAGTGAACCATCCTCTCTATACCTTCTTACAGCTTCCAGATGCCTTGTCTGAATCCGAATAACGATCCTACTTCTAATGTTACGTCTCTGCACGCCCAAATCAACTGCAAAGCTGAGTCCCCGTTTCGTGATTGCTTTCAAAAGCTGTAGCTAAAATTGCAAGAATCAGAGAGAACGATTATCCGATTGTTCCTCTGTGAAGATTTAATCGCCCAAATCTGACAGCGTCTCCGTGAATGTCTCTAACCTCTACATTACTGTGACTAAACTGCTAATACCCGTCATCTCGAAATCTTCCCTGCTGCAGAATAAATAACAAAAGAAGGATGAATAAAGATCATCTAGAAGAAGAACACAAACCACCAAAAATATAGTACACAAGAATAAACATCACAAAAAGTTTCTACCTTGTTAGCTCGTGGAAATCAAACGAGTACTCATGCCCGGTTTGGAGACACGGCTCGAGCAAGTGAAGTTTGACAGCATACCACTTCCTGTGCCCAACTAAAGAACAACACAGCCAGGCACGATCTCAAGGTACATTGCCACAAAGCTAATACCCGCAATGTAAGAATCCAAGTCTTGGGACTTAAACCTTCACAACCTTTTTTCCCAAAGCTACCCCCAGTTACCAATAATCGCCACACGAACATTTTCCATTAACGAAATGATGAAATCTACTACCATCTCTCAACGTGATCTCTCGGTTTTTAATCACCGATATATACTTGAAAGCAACATGACAATCGCTGCAAACTCGCAAATTCTTCATTATTCTAATGGGTACACCTTCAGGCATTACCATGAGCGCAAATGCAACCGCTAGTTTCTCGCTGTGCTGCACCAAGTCTGATTCTTTCTCCTCCTCAACCATATCATGCAACACTGAAGCTGTGTCAGGCTTGTATCCCTCCAACTTCATCTCCAGAGTCAGTTCTTTCAGGTATGAATAGATCTCTCTTGATTTAGATTGAGAACGATCTCCCATCTTAAACTGATGCACTTCACCTTTGTGTTCAAACCAGCTGATTCCCGGTTCTTTCTTCACATTCTTGTCTCTCATTGATTTTCTCACCTCCGAGACATCGCGCCATCTCTTAGCTGAGGCATGGACGTTTGCCAGCAGCACGTAACAGGCAGAGTCATTAGGGTCAATTTGAAGAATTTCTTTGAAGACTTTCTGTGCCATTTCTGCGTTTTTGTGTATGTTACACGCAGATAACAATGTTTTCCATATAACCGTGTCTGGTTTTATTGGCATAGACCTAATTTTTGCCTCGGCTTGATCCAAACTGCCTGCTCTACCAAGCAAGTCCACCACACAAGTGTAGTGCTTTAAACCGGGCTTGAATCCATATCTTTCCATCATCATTTCAAACAGTTCAAGCCCTTTGTCTTTTAAACCAGAATGGCTACATGCATAAAGCAAATTTAGAAACGTGACCTCGTTTACCATAATTTCGGTTTGCTCTTGCATAGTATTAAACAGCTTGATTGCTTCATCACCTTGTCCATGAAACCCATAGGCAGAAATCATTGAGCTCCACATCACTTCATCTTCATCTTCACGTTCTGCGAAAGCTTTAGCTGCATCCTCAAGACACCCACATTTTGAATACATGCTGATCAATGAACTAACCACAGCTACTACAGAGCTAGCCCCGATCTTAATAGCTTCCGCATGAATCTGCTGACCTTGTCCTCTTATCGCTAAGTCAGAACAAGAACTAAGCACAGTTACAAAAGTAATCTTGTTCGGCCTACAACCTGAGATTTTCATCATCTTATACTGATAAAGCACGGTTTCAGGACATCCATTTTGAGCGTTCCCCGCGATGAGTGTATTCCATGCAACCAAATTACGAACAGGCATTGATCTAATGACATTTTGGCCATCTTGCAATCTTCCATTTCTCATATACATATGAGCCACCGAACTGTTCACTACTAAATCCAACTCAAGACCGTATTTGATAGTGTAGCCATGAATCTGCTGCCCTATGGACAGCGACCGTAACCCAGCTGATCCCCTAAAGACACTACCAAGAGTGTATTCGTCCGGCGAAAACCCCAATCCGTGCATTTCCCTAAACAAACTTAAACCATCTTCGTTGTACTCAAACTGAATCAATCCAGCGATCATAGCATTCCAAGATGTGAGCTTTCTATCAGGCATTTCATCGAACACCTTCCGAGCATTTACCAGATCCCCAACACGGACATAGCCATTGATAAGAATGTTAGATGACATGAAATTCTTCTTAGGCATGAGTCCATACAATGCTATAGCCGAAGGAAAATCTCCAAGCTTGGAGTACATGCTCATGAGGTGGTTGCATATGAACTTGTCTCTGGAGAATCCGGAGACTACGAGGAGGCAATGGAGCTGCTTTCCAGAGCGCAAGGATTGTCTGGTGACGCATAATTGGATGAAAGGGGTGAAAAGAGAAGTGTTTGAGAAAATGTTGAGTCGGAATCTTTGGAAAGCTTCACGGAGGTTTCCCTTTGAGCACAAATTGGCTATGGCCGTCGCAGGATCTGATGTTAGCGGACGAACAACGGAGGATACTTGGGATAGCATCAAAACCCTGGAAAAAGCTGACCGGTGTCGCTATTGAAACGCCGGAGATTTCACCGGTAAAAAAAACGAAAAGAGGAGTGTGAGAGCTTTCTCTCTGTAGCTAGACTTTACTGGGCCGTAGTGAAAAGCCCAATAAATCATTTGGTGAAAAAGCACAAAATGTGACTTAAACCTGCTTACGTTTAGTGGGTAATTTAATTTAGAGGTTGATTGGTTTGGACCGTTAGGATGAACGGTAACTGTAAAATATTTTTATTATTAATTGACTTTAATTTTTAAAATGGTGACTGTTAAAATAAAATAAAAGCCACAAATTGTTGGCCGTAGAAAAATTTCACGTTATGAATAAAAAAAGAGGAAGTTAAGCTGTGAGAATTTTAAAGAGAGGTTTTAGGACTGTAAAATTTTAAAAGCTTTTAAAGTATGATTGGGTTAATTTAACTGTAAAGACTTTGAATAAAAGCAAAAGTCTTCACAGTTAAAAACCAATCAACCTCTTAGTGTTCCACAGCAATAATCACAAGTTCCACGTAAAAAAGTCTAGAGAATATACAAAGAACAAAAATGGTGAAAAAAGAAAAACAAAGAACAAAGATTTAGCAATAACGATGTTCTATAGAAAACTCTAAAATTTTTGAAGAAAAACTCTTACCAAATTAAAAATATTCTGGTATTTTTATTTTTGAATCCCATCATCACCAATTGTTAAAACTCAAAATCGGAATAAATCCCACCAAAAGATTCTAAAACCCTAAATCTTATTTCCAATACGTCCCTAAATTATAAATTTAACTATTTCATAATAGCATGGAATAGATTTTGAATAAAAAATTGCATGCAATATTCAATCATTCGGGTAAAAACTTAAATTTGTAATATCTTAATGAGAAAAAGAAACTCACACCATTGTAAATTTCTTTCAAATCTCCATCCACACATAATTTAGGTGTAATACCCGGTTTTCCCAATCCCGGATCAATTGAAGAGAAACCAGAAAGTTAACCCGAACCAAATTTCCCTTTGTTTAAAACCGAACCAGGCCATAACCCTACCTATTTAAATCCTAAAAACCTAAATGTTATTATTTCTTCTCCCAAAAATCCTCCAGCCGTCGACCTATGGTTCTAGAGAGAAAGTCAGAGAGTCTCGCAGCCTTGTAGCAAGAGAGAAACGAGAAAATGGAGAAAGGAGTTGAGGCAGTGCAGTCTGACAGGAGACAGACGCGACATGCCGAGGGAGAACGAAGAAACGGCCGAACAACCCATCCCTGATCGTCGCAAAAATTTTACAAAAGGTAGTAGACTCGCCCACAGTCATTCTCCACTTTGTAGAACGTGATTTCGTTGAGTATTCTAAGAGTTATGAATTTTCTACC
>OVAN01011007.1:0-15111 GCA_900406275.1 Anastatica hierochuntica
ATATATATATATATATATATATATATATATATATATATATATATATATGTCTTAGGAATTGCATTTGTACATTCTTTTCCTCTTTTCTACCCTATTTCAGGTTGCCTTGACGATAGCGGATGAACCTGGGGACTCGAAAGCAAGAATGGACATGTTTATCAACAAGCAAGAGATGCTGGCGGTCTAGGCTAGTCTGGCTGGCGGTCCACAACCTTCAGAACGACCGCCAGCCAGCCGCCCAGAAGCCCTGGCGGTCCAAGCCAGCCTGGCTGGCGGTCTACAACGCATAAGCCAGACCGCCAGCCCTCTCCAGCTCCCTCCTGGTGGTCCAAGTTAACCTGGCTGGCTGTCGAAAATGCACTCCCAGACCGCCAGCCCCACCTACAAAGCAAATTGATCCTTGGTTCGACCCGATTTGTCCCGGGTCGATCCGACCCGTTTCATATTTTGTATAAATACTAATCATTTTTACTCTAAGAACCCTAAGTTTTCTCTTCTCTTTAGCTTTGTTGATCCAACATTGATCTTTGTTGAATTCTTGCTTTTTAATTGAAAGTTTTAATCTTTTCCATCTTATCTTCTTTTCTCATCATGATTATGGCTTTAGATCATGTTTATACATGTTTTAGAGTTATGATTAGTGAGTATTTCATTTGTGGTTTATGGGTTAGGTAGATTAGAGTAGATCTATGTATTGATTTAGATTGCCAAGGGTTGGATCCTATTAGATTCACATGATTAAGGAGCATTTAATGCTAGATTTGATTTGATCATTCAATTTCTAGAACTTAAGGCTTTCACACCCGGAAGATGTTTGATGAAATGCCTAAGAGAACCTTAGGATTGCTAAACATACTTGGCCTATGAGAATAGATGATCAAGGTGTTTAGTGGGTGTTTTGGCTTATATTTAATGATTGATGAATATTATATTACTATCGGGAGATTGAATTGATTTAGAATTTGTCAAATGGATTAGGATCACGGGAGTGAACTAATTGAGCTCTTACCTTGCCTTCGAATGGCGTTTTCATTGTTGACCCTTGCATCTTAGTCATATTTAGTTTACCTAGTCATTTGCCTTGCTCTTGAACCACATTTCTCCATTTCTTCATCTCATCTCATCTAGTTCGTTTATTGTTTGGTTTTATATTGTTATTTGCCTAGCTTGTTTTGTTTATTGAATTGTTCACATAGCTATCTTAGATTAGGCTTAGATTAATGAACTTATTTTTAGAGCTAAGTGTGTAGACATTGCTCCTTGTGGTTCGATAACCCTCTTGCTACAATTTCTAGCCTTAATCTTGAGGCTTAGACGTTAGATTTTGAGATCAGCTATATTCTAACAAATTGATGCGGTGAGCTTGGCTGATCGGGCATCGCGATGAGTTCTACTATTGATTCCTAGAGCTCAGCCATGGATTTCCATGGTATGATGGCAGAGATATCAAAAGAAATTGATGGAATTCAGCGTGGTTATGAAAGATTAGACAAAACATGTTCTGATCTTGACAACAGGAAGACTCAGACGTCAACAACACCGGATCATCGCTTGGCCTAATGGAAAAACGTCTGGAAAACAACTTTTCTAAGATAACGTATACACTACAATATCAACAAAACTCTATCTCACCAGAAAAAGGAAAAGAGTTGGATTTGGGTGAAACATCAATAGAGCCACCATTCCTTGCGCCGGAGATTCCTCTGGACAAATCACAGGCTTTAGTTCAACATTAGGGATTCAAAATATGCCTGAAACTCGAGAGTGACGTCTTAGGAAGCTAGTATGCCGGTTTTTATAGTTCACATCTTTATGGTTGGGTATCGAGAACTAAATATTTTTTCGTGCAAGCCAATTTTCTTCAGAAGAGAGACTAAGACTTGTGGCTACTTATTTGGATGGCCCTGTGATGAGCTGGTTCAGTGGGAAAGAAGACACCAACCCCTTCACAAGCTATGACCAATTTATCTCACAAATGTTGAAGCGATTCATAAAAATCATAGAAGAAGAACCAGGAAACTTTTCTTCGGCATTCAACAATTTGAATCAGCAGCAGATTACATTAATGAGTTTGAGAAATTAGTGGTGGTGGTTTTGGAAATATCTGAAGAAAACAAGATCTATGTTTTCATCAATGGACTAAAACCAAAGATGCAAGAGATCATCATGCTAAAAGCACTTGTTCGTCTCACAACACAAAGAGGATGTGATGAAAATGGATACATGCCGATTGGGCATGATCTGAGAGATGAAACTCAATGATTCAAATATAATCGCCGCCAAACCACTTCCTACATACGTTACTCCACTTCTGAGGCAGCTCAAAGATTGCTAAGTAATTCCCCGACACAACAAGACATGATGAGGACCACATCTAATAATCAGGGAGCTGGAGAAAGTCGCCTAGAACTCCTTGACAAGAAAATAAGAGGTTATGTTTTAGATGTTGTTGGGAGTAATTTAGGTCATGGGAATTCTCTAGGCTTAAATGGAGTACGACAGTAAGACCTCAAAGCAGGGGAATGCCCAAAAGCAGAAAGCCAGACGACGTCGAATAGTCGAAAGCCGGAAGCCAGCCGACCACTGCCTCTCCTATATTTTTATTATTTAACTTAGTAGATAATGACGTGTATTCTAGATATAGATGCATATATTCTACAGATAATCATGATATATACAATTCTTGGAGGGATAATCATGAACTACATGTATAAATACAAAGCTTAAGGGCAAAACGTGTACGCACGAAACCCTAAGCAAAGAAATCAATACAACACCTATTTTCTCGCCATCATTGATCTTAAAGCTTAGCATAAACCTCACTTCATCTTTGCTAAACATTCATCGACCTCCAGCTTCCGTAGTGCTACAAAGAACGACCAAAATCACCCATAACAGTTGGCGCTAGAAGGAGGGTGGCTTTCAAAACAGTTATGTGACGATGGTTAGAGATAATCATGAATGAGCAAACAACAGGCCAGCACAAGCAGAGCTCACCTACGAGGAGATGTGATCTCAGCTAGAAACTTTGCAAAAGAGACTAGGAGAGATGGAGCAGCTTCGAAGGGATCAAACTTCAATTGGAGCTGATGTCGCAACTGCAGAACTTCAGACCCTGAGGCAGCAGATGGAGGCTCATGCCGAAACACTCCAAGAGAATACGCAGCGTTTGCAGCAGCTGGAGCTGGAGAATGAAATGTTCAGAGAGGCAAACTCAGCTTTGACGACAAATCAAGCCACAAATCACAGGTTCAAGGTCCACGTTTCCCAGATGCCAACTCTGGAAACTCCTCCTACCAATAACCTTGGAGAAAGAGGAAACCCAACAGCAATGGGAGCCTAGGAGGACCAAAACCTTGCTCAAGAGAAAGAAGACCTGATGGACATAGGAGAGCCGCAAGTCGCAGGCCTCGCCTCACTCTCTGATGAGGCCAGACGACTGGAGCAGATGTTCTCTAGCAAGTTTGAGGCGGTGCAGTCGGTGATCGAACGACTTCCGGGTTTTGCACCTCCTCTGAGGAAAAGTTCCCTAAGCTCTTATGCGGACACTCCCTTCTAGGAAGAGATCGCCCTCACCGACATGCCCAAGTAGTTCACCTTCCCATTCATTAAGCCGTACGACGGGACTTCCGACTCGAATAATCATATTGTGCAGTACAAGCAGAAGATGCTTACTGTGGCAATCTAGAAGGAGCACAAGGAGGTCGCCATGTGCAAGGGATTCGGCTCCAGCCTAACAGGTGCCGCCTTGCAATGGTTCATATCGATTCCAACTGAAACCATTAGATCCTTTGCTCATCTGACTGATATGTTTGTGGAGCAATTTGCTAGTAGCAAAGTAACTCCCAAGTCCTCTGATGACCTTTATGAGATCAGGTAGCATAAGGCAGAGCCACTCAGAAGCTACCTTCACCGCTTCAACAATCAGAAGGTCACAATCCCAAACTGCAGTGTTGCCACCACAATTTCTGCCTTCAAGAGAGGACTTGTGCCTGATGGTGATCTGTATAAGGAGCTCACTAAGTACCCATGCAGAACGATGGAAGACGTGCTCTCCTGGGCCGAGGCGCAGATCAAGTGGGAAGAAGATCTACTTGCCAGGAAAGAATCTCGGGTCATGAGGACCGAGAAGACGGCCAGGGATGACAAGCCCTACCAAAGACCTGCCCGAGAGGATGGACAGAAGGGAGCCAGAGTCACAAGCCTTTAGGCAAGCCGGACGTCAATAGATTCCCACCGGTACATACTTGGCCGGACGTATCCAACCTATCAATAACCAGCGCGGAGCTGGTAGGAGTCCTGAAATAGATGGGAAGCCAAGTCAAATGGCCCTAGAAGATGAGGTCACCCGACCATCACCAAAATCCGAACAAATGGTGCGACTTTCACAATGACCACGGTCACAGAACAGAGGATTGCATATCCTTAAGAATAGAAGTCAACAAGCTACTCAAGAAGAGACACCTACGAGAATTCCTTTCCAATAAAGCTAAAGAGATGTTGGACAACCAGGAAGAAGGAGTCCCAGCCGGCCGTCAAGCACCTGATTTCCCAAGGCACGATAGGATGATCAATGTCATTTCAGGAGGTTCGGAGATAAGTGGCATTACACATGCCGCTGCGAAGAAAAGCACAAGGCTCGCGAAAAACAATCATGACACCCTAGAAGTCAAGCGCCAAAATCTCAGCCAGGATCCTGACCCCATATCATGACGCATTGGTTGTTTCATTATCGGTGGAGAATTGTTTTGCGAAGAGAGTACTTATCGACAATGGGAGCTCTACGAACGTACTTTTCCTGGGAGCATACACGTACCTAGGCCTGACCTAGGAAATCTTGAACAAGAAGACCTCGCCGTTGGTGGGCTTCAACGGGGAAGTTAAGCAAACCATCGGAGAGATAGCTCTTCCAGTATGCGCCAGAGGAATCAACTTGCCCACTACGTTTTCCATCATAGACTACCCCTTTACCTATAACATGATCATGGGCAGGCCCTGGATACACGAGATGAGAGTCGTGCCGTCAACCCTGCACCAAGTACTCAAGTTTCCAACCCCATGGGGAATCAAAGAGATNTGATCAAGAAAACGCTCGATCGTGCTACTAGACCACTTTGAAGGGAAAGACGACTCCCTTATAGCAATTACAGAGACCACTTCCCGCATTGCACACTAAAGAGACGGAAGTGGAACAACTGGATGATGTTCCTCTGGTACCCGGAGAGCAAGGCAGAAACCTCAGAATAGGGGCAAGGTTGCAAGAAGGCATACGCCAAAGGCTGATAGACTTTCTCAGATCCAATGCGAATTGCTTCGCCTGGTCCCACGTGAATATGCCAGGAATAGACCCGAAAGTCATAGTCCATATGCTGCAAGTGGACCCCAAGTACCTGGCAGTCAAGCAAAAAAGGAGGAAGTTAGTACCTGAACGAGACTAGATCATCAATGATGAAGTCAAAAACCTCCTAGCGGTTGGGTTCATCAGGGAGTTCCACTATCCGGATTGGCTAGCAAACGTCATCGTAATCCGGAAGAAGAATGGCAAGTGATAGGTTTTCATAGATTTCACGGATCTAAACAAATCTTGCCCTAAGGATCCTTTCCCGCTGCCTCATATAGACAAGCTAGTGGACGCCACAGCTGGACACCAGTTGATGAGCTTTATGGAAGCCTTTTCCGGGTACAATCAAATACTCATGCATCCAGAAGACTAGGAAAAGACGTCCTTCATGACTTCCAGTGGAATTTACTGCTACAAGGTGATGCCTTTTGGATTAAAGAATGCGGGATCCACCTATCAGAGGCTAGTTAACATGATGTTCGTAGACCAAATCGGCCAGACCATGGAAGTCTATACAGACGACATGCTGGTCAAGTCCCTAGATGTGGAAGACCACATAGCCCACCTGCAACAAGCCTTCTCTACCTTGAGGAAGTACAACATGAAGATCAACCCCTCTATGTGCTCATTCGGAGTAAGCTCCGAGAAATTTTTGGGGGTACATAGTTACATACAGGGGCATTAAAGAAAACCCGGAGCAAATCAGGGCGATTCAGGCAATCCCTTCGCCCAAGTCTCCGCGAGACGTCTAGAAGCTTACTGGAAGGATGACAGCCTTGAGTAGATTCATATCCAGGCTGAACAAAAAATCGCATGCATTCTTTGAAACCCTTAAGTTCACAGGGAAATTTGAATGGAACCAAGAGGTCGAAGACGCCCTAGTCAAGCTCAAGGAATATCTCACGACACCAACCCTTCTCTCAAAGCTCCAAGACGGAGAGCCTCTGCTCCTGTACCTGGCCGTCTCAGAGCATGCCGTAAGTGTCGTCTTGATCAGAGAAGAAGAAAGCAAGCAACGTCTGGTGTACTCCGTAAGCAAATCCCTTCTGGACACCGAGACTCGCTATAGTACCCTGGAGAAACTGGCTCTCGCCTTGGTCGTCTCGACCAGGAAGCTTCGTCCCTACTTTCAGGCTCACCCGGTGATAGTCGTCACATCTTTCCCTATCAAGTCTATACTCCACAAGCCAAAAGTATCCAGAAGACTGGCCAAATGGGCAGTGGAACTAGGCGAATACGACGTGATCTTCCGCCCCGCCACGACGGTCAAATAATAGGTCCTGGTACACTTCATAGCGGAATTCTCCCCGCCGATGGTACCAGGGGCAAAAGAAGAGGTCAGGATCTAACAAGAAAATAAAAGTGAAGAGGAATGAGAACTTTATGTAGATGGACCCAGCAACATACGAGGAGCACGTGTAGGCCTCGTGCTCATCTCACCAAGAGGAGAAGTGGTATCAAGAGCAATAAGATGCAACTTTAGAGCCACCAACAATGAAAGTGAGTATGAAGCCTTAATTAGAGGACTCAACTTGGCAAAAGACTTGGGGATAGAAAACCTACAAGTTTACAGTGACTCCCAATTGATCGTAAGCTAGACGCAAGGTGACTATCAAGCAAAAGACGCTAGCATGACCAAGTACCTGGCCATAGCCAAGAGGCTCATCGATTCGTTCAAAGCATGCAAACTCACAAAGATTCCGAAGGAACAAAATACGCATACAAACGCACTGGCCAACCTGGCCTCGGCCCTAAAACCTGCGGAGCCAACCAGCATACCTTTGCTGGTTCTCCAATGGTCGGCTTCTCACGGGAAAATTCAGTTAAAAGCAAGGGACAAATAAGTTGAATGAATACTCCTCAATCAATGAGTAACACAAGCAATATACCCTTTCAAAACAAAAGCGAAAAGCTCAAAAAAAGAAAGAAACTATGCTTGAACAAGGGAAAATACCCGAAAAAAGCAAGAGACAAAATAAGTTGAATGAATACTCCTCAATTAAAAGCAAGGGGCAAATAAGTTGAATGAATACTCCTCAATCAAGGATAACACAAGCAACGTACGCTTCCAAAACAAAAGCGAAAAGCTCAAAAAAAAAGAAACTCTGCTTGAACAAGGGAAAATACCCGGAAAAAAGCAAGAGACAAAATTGCTTATTCTACTTAACAGAGAGTGGCTAACCGGGAAGCAGAGTGCCGAACAGAAAGCAAAAACAGCTTAACCTTGCTTACCAGGTCACAGTTAACGCAAAAGCTATGTGACCTGAGCACAGGAGCATCACCTATACCTACTTACCCAGACGAGGGAAGTAGAAGAAAAGTCTGGCACTTGGACCCCTTTGCATGGGAGGTCCATACCAGCAAAATCAATAAGACTGAGAGTGGTTTCACTGCAGGAAGCAGAGTGCAACAAAGCAAAAATTAGCTATTTCCGGATAGTTGAATGCCAAAAAGCCAAAAGATACCTCCGGGTATCAAGAAGCCAAAAACGCAAGCTAGTGGTTACCTCTGGGTAATAGAAGGCTAATAAGCCAGAAGATACCTCCGGGTATCAAGAGGCCAAAAATGCAAGCTAGTGGTTACCTCTGGGTAACAGAATGCCAATAAGCCAGAAGATACCTCCGGGTATCAAGAGGGAAAAACGCGTCCTGCGAACCTAAGCATTGTCTAAGGACAAGAAGCAGAACTCCCTAAAAAAAAAGAGTGATAATGAGATTATCCCAACTTGGAACTCAAGAACTCTCACAAGACACGACAAAGGCTAGAGGCCAATATGCCAGAAGTCAAACATCCGGAATATCGATAAAAGACAAGAGGCCAATACGCGAGAAGTCGAACAGCTGGAATATCGATAAGAAGCCAAAGGCTCATAGCCAGAAGTCAGCCGATCAAGACGCAAAGGCTAGAGGCTTCTAGCCAGAAGCCATTCGGTCAAGACGCAAAGGCCAGAGGCCAGTCGGTCAGGGTGCTAATGATAGAAAGCTTGCCAAAGCATCGACCATGAATGCCATATCTAAATCTAAGTCAGTAATCTGTCAAGGCAGGAAGAAAGCAGAAAACTAGAAAAAATATTCATAGAAAGCCACGAAGGGCCGAAATATGGGTTTTAAGCGCCGAAGGGCAAACAGAAATATGGCCAAGAAGGCCACCGAAGAGTTAAGGCCACTAAGGTCATGAAAGTCATTACAAAGCTCACAAGGGGCAGGAGTAGGCCCACGCAGGGGCATGCCATCAACAAAAAAAGAAAATAAATCCCACAAGGGGAGAGCAACTTGTTTTTTGATTTTGGGTTTGGAGGCTAGGGAGCTGGAGGATCAGGAGAGGCAAACTTCTCGACATTTGGCGCAGAGGCCGCTGGAGGCGTAGATGCCAGGGCAGGAGGAATCTTTAGTTCATCTTCAAAGGTGGGAGCTTCAAGGCCATTTTCTTCTGCCTCTGCGATCGCCACCATCTTGTAGCTCTCAAACACCTCCTGCAAGTTCCAAGACTTGGCCTCACCCTTGAGGTAGTCTCGGACCATCTCCCAGCGCCCCATAATCCTAGACCATTGACGACCATGGACATATCCTCCGTGAAGGTGGCCACCCGGGCGTCCAGGTTGCCAAGCTCCTCTTCCAGCTTTGCCTTCTCCTCAGTCAGGCTAAGGACCTTCTCTGTCGCCTTCTCCTTCTCCGACTCCAGCCCCCGGAGCAATTCCTTCATCTCCCTCAGCTCCTTCTCCAAGCCAGTAGACCTCTCTTTCTCTCCCCCTCAGCTTGGCAAGGCAGTCCTCCACCTGGGCCTTCCCTGCAGCGATCACCTTAGTGGCGACTTGATCCTTGGCATGGAAGAGTGAAGCAGCTAGCTGAACAACAAAGAGGAGGATGTTTAGTCAAAAGAAAAGAAGACAGCCGAATAGCAGCCAGAAGCCAAAGGCAGGCATATTACCTTGATCATTCCCTTCTAGACCTGGTCAAAGATGCCCAGATTATCAGAGCTAGGAGGACTAGAAGGGAGCGCAGGAAAGACGAAGCTCTACAAGTGCTCCAGGGCGCCATCAAGGTCGCGGATAGAGGAGGAGGACTGGTTGGCAGAAGGACCCTTCTGCTTTTTGTTGGACGCAGTGGCCTTCTGGGACCCTTTCCTCTTGGACCCAGCAGAGGGAGATTCCGAGATCTCCACCACCTCCGTAGCCTTGCTCCCAGACGCCAACTTTACCTTTCTTGTCGTCTGAGCCTTTTTGAAGTCATCCAACGCCTTAGACCCGGATCCTGACATATTTTCTACAAAACGACAAAAAATCAGTCAAGAAGCTAGCCTAGAAGTAAATAAACAAAAGAAGTAAGAAACAAGGAGCAAACCTCTTATGCTGCTCTGGCTCAACGCTTCTTCACTCAACAGGAACGGGATGCTTCTTTCCTCAGCAGGGATCTCCAAAGCTTCTTCCGCCTTCTCTATGCCTTCCTCTAACTTCTCTAGAGACGTTTCTGCAAAAACAAAGGGCCAAGAGGGTTAGTGACCAAACTGGAAGCAACAAGAACAAAAGCACCCCAAACCTACCAGTGAATCTCCAAAGAGTAGAGGATACAAGAGAAGTCCCGACTCTCATGAAAACAAACTTTTGGACCCAATGCTTGGTGAAGGCCGCCCCTTTCCGTTCCTCTTTTTCCAGCTCCGAGACCAAGGGAGCACCGGCACAAGGGTGGAAGTAATATCTGCCTTCACCCGGGAGAACATGGGTGAAATAGTAAGAGTAGAGAAGCTCATTAATGCCAAGATCCAGCCCATGGAACTCGTTAAGCACTTGGATGGCGGTAAGAATCCTCTAAGATGGCGGGTTCAGCTGGGAAGGGCAGATGTTGAAGTGTTCCGAGACTTTCCTCACCAGGGCCGGTATCGTACCCCTGACTCCGGCCTCTAAATAGCCTTCATACACAGCTATCTCGTCTCCAGGGCATTCAGAAGCCCTTTCATCCTTCCTAGGCAACCTCAAATGAACGCCTTCTCCGATGGAATACTGCTGACTCCACTCCTCTAGGATCTCAGAGTTTACATTGGAAAAAGGACCGACCTTCAGAAGCTCCGGATCCACAGCGGATCGCAAGGGCAGTGGGTTGGCTTCAGGGATCTTCGTGTCCTCGGAAGATCCCTCAGCCTCAATAGACGGGCTAGTCCTAATCAGGTGTCTTTTCCGGACGCGGGCACCGACGGAAGATGAGGCCACCAGAGAAAACTCATCGCCGGAACTGGTCATTTTTGGGTCCAAAAAGGTTTCGATCTTGGATCTAAATATTGGTTGGGGCAAGAAAGACTTAAAGGCTAAGGCTAATCTGAAACTCTAAGAGTCGTGCCCTGGAATATATCCTAAAAGAAGCAAAAAGAAGAAGGAAGAAGGGGATCTAACCTTAAAATCGCGGATGGAAAGCTTGCTAAGGATTCCGGGAGCAAAGAATTTTAGCAGAGAAAGGAAGAAGACGAAGCTAAAATGCAAAAGAAAAAGGAAGAAAAGGTTTAAAAGGAAAGAGAAGAAATTGAAATTGGCCACACACGTCCAATCATTGGCGCGAATCTCACGAGTTCAACGACTATTTTCTTCCTTCTCAAATCTTTGCAGAACTCCGCTAACGGCTACGAATCCTTCTCCTCACAAAGTCAATGGCTGGGATTTTTCAACAAATCAACAATTCTTGAAAAGTGCTAACGGCTCACGAAGTTCAAAATTCAAAGCACTGAGGCCAGACGTCAAGAGCCAGACGCAACCTCTCGCTGCAACGATGCTCGTTATCTGATGGAACTCAAACTAAAAGCAAGAAAATGCTTATAGAAAGTAGAGGCGGCGCAAGTCACAACTAAAAATGTCGAGCGACTATTGGCTTCCTGCCTAAGCCACCTGGATGACATGTTATTCCACAACTTCGGGTCGAACCTGCGCAATAAGAGGCAAACTGTTGGGAGCAATTTAGGTCATGGGAATTCCCCAGGCTTAAATGGAGTACAGTAGTAAGACCTCAAAGCAGGAGAATGCCCAAAAGCAGGAAGCCAGACGACGTCGCATAGCCGGAAGCCAGAAGTCATATGACCTTTCATAGCCGGAAGCCGAAAGCCAGCCGACCACCGCCTCTCCTATATTTTTATTATTTAACTTAGTAGATAATGACGTGTATTCTAGGTATAGATGCATATATTCTACAGATAATTATAATATATTCAATTCTTGGAGGGATAATCATGAACTACATTTATAAATACAAAGCTTAAGGGCAAAACGTGTACGCACGAAACTCTAAGCCAAGAAATCAATACAACGCCTATTCTCTCGCCATTATTGATCCCAAAGCTTAGCATAAACCTCACTTCATCTTTGCTAAACATTATCGACCTCCAGCTTCCGTAGTGCTACAAAGAACGACCCAAATCACCCACAACAGATGCGATGAGAAGTGGTCACCACAACATAATTGTCCTTAAAAGTCCATGCATGTTCTGATAGTGATTAACGATAATGAAATGGAGGTTCTCATGGATACATACGAATTGTTACAAGTTGAAAAACATGAGCCCAAATCACAACTCATGGAGATTTTCCTTCGAGCCTTCTTAGGTGTTGTTGCTTACAAACCACAAAATGTACAAGGTAGAATGGGAAGAGCTCCGATCATTTTGATCCTCGACAACGGGGCAACACAAAAATTTATATCTCGTCATGCGGTCGCAGCAACAAGATTGAGAGTGGTTTAGATTAGAGACTTACAAATCATTTTGAGTACAAGCATGACGGTTTCGAGTATGGGGGATATGTAAACATATCACCTTCTCTGTCCAAGGTTTGGACTTCACATTTGACTTCATTGAGTTAGAATTGGGAGGAGCTTATGTCATTTTGGGAGTTCAATGGCTCCAAAATTTGGGCAAATGTGTTGTTGATTGATCTTCCCATGAACTAACATTCTACCGTCACGACAAGTGAGTTACGTTAAGAGGTAATACATATATTCACTTGTCCAAATGATCATTCAAAATGCTTGTTGTTGAGAACGTTTGCCATGCTCCTGGTTTTCCTTTGGATTTTCTCATGCTCGAAAGAACACCTCTCTCTGTCCACGACACCAACAACGATCAAAGAGTTGTTGGACCGGTATAGTGCAATATTTGATAAACCAACGTCTCTGCCTCCTCGCATAGCAATTGAGAACTCCATTAACTTGAAATAAGGAGTGAATGTGGTCTCACTTTGGCCTTATAGATATCCACATGTAACAATGGAAATAGTGGAACCGGTAGTTGCGGAGACGAAGCAAAATGGGTATTATCCGGCCAAGAAAATGTCTTTTCTCAAGTTTGGTACTTCTGGTCAAGAAGAAGGATCATTTCATTGTTGAAGTGGTTGCATCGGGAAGCGGCTTAGGAGCAGCGTTGATGCAAGCCAAGCAACCTATTGCATAATATAGTCACGTACTAATGGAAAGAGAACAAGCAAAGCCTATTTATGAACTAGAATTGATGGAAATTGTCGTTGCTATATTAAAGTGGAAGCACTACTTAATTGGTCGTCGTTTTCAGGTCCACACTGATAAAAAAGCTTGAAATTTCTTCTGGAACAGAAAGATGTGTTGATGATTTATCATAAGTAGCTCACCAAACTATTTTGATTTCAGTTTGATATCATATATAAGCCCAACGATGTGAATAAAGCCGCAAATGGTCTCTCTCGGATGATTCAACCACTGCTACCGTCGACCACAACTTCTCTCTTGGCAGTGGTTGTGCCGACAAGTCTGTAGCTCCATGACATCCTTTCTAAACGGACCGCAACAGTGATCTGCAGCTATTAAATCAGAACATAACATAAGGCATTTTTCAGAAACATGATTTTCAAGTAATTGATGGTCATATGTGGTATAGAGGACGCTTAGTGTTACCTCTGACACCCCAATTCATTCCACTAATCCTTTATGAATATCATAACTCATTGACTGGGAGTCACACAGGGATTCTGAAGACGTTGAAATGGGTCCAACAATTGTTCCATTGGACATATATGAGGAATACGATTCAAGATTATGTTTCCTTTTGTACGGTTTGTCAACAACAGAAATACTCGACCATGGTCCCTGCAAGCTTTCTTCAGCCACTCCCGATTCCGTAACAGATATGGCAAGACATTAGTATGGATTTCATCGCATTAGTATGATTAATGTGATCTTTATTATCGTCGACCGCTTGAGTAAGTATGGACACTTTTTCGGACTAAGACATCCTTTCACGGCATGTCAGTTGCTATCCGTTTTGTCAATGAGATAGTTAAGCTTCATGGATATCTGAAGTCTATCGTCTTAGACCAGGACAACAACTTTTTTAGCTCTTTCTGGACCGGATGTTGTAAACTATCCCTGACAAAACACAAATGCCACGACTTACCTCCCTTAAACAGATTGTCAAACCGAAGTCGTGAACAGATCTTTGGAGATATACCTTAGGTGCTTTGCTTCTAGTCACCCGAAGGCATGGCCTCGATACTTATCATGGGCTGAATACTCCTATAACACCGGCTATCACTCATCCTTGAAGACAACCTCGTTCGATGTGGTTTATGACAGAGATTCTCCACTTTTAATGTTATTTTCATAGGGATCGACAAAGAAATTTAACTTAGACCTTATGCTAAGAGAGCTTGACTTGATGATACGGATTTGAATGTAACATTGGACAGAGCGCAACAACGTATGAAACATTAAGCTGATAAGCATCGCCTGAGGTAGAATTCACAATGGGTTTGCTGGTTTGGTTGAAGCTACTACCTGACATATAGCAATCTATGGCTCGCCGTATGTATTCGAAGCTAGCGACAAAGTTCTATGGACTATTTGAGATACTCAAACTCATCGGTAAGGAGGCATACCGACTCAAACTGCCTCCTTCCTCTCAAATTCACCCGGTCTTCCATGTTTCGCAACTCAAGCCAGCAGTCAGAACTGATATCGTGGTCACACCTTTACCATCATCATTCTCGGATAAAGGGGAACAGATAATGGAACCGGAGGAGCTGCTTAATATTCGATACACAAATGATGGGCAGCTAGAAGTCTTGATTAAGTGGAAAGACATGCTTACTTTGAAAGCTATATTCTAATATGCTTCAACTAATAAAGTCACCCAAGACCACAATGATAGCAAAGTCTAAAGATAACATTTGACACATTTCCGTTTATCGTATGCAGTCTCTCTGAAGCATAAAAGTTGAATTATTATACGATGAACAAGAAGACAGTTTTTTTAGGAAAAGGCCGAGAAACAATTTCCATTAAGCTCGTATCTTTTTTAAAGATACATGTTACAACAGATCTACATTAGAAATCAAACGAAAAACCGGCTTTATAATTGCCCGCAAAAACCGTCCAACTCCCCTAGATTTTATTCTTTTTTCACCTGTTTTCTTCTCTGATTTTCGGAAGATCATCTTCCTAGCACTCACGTTATTACTCACTTTTATATGTACAAATCATCATCATCATCATCATCTTAGAACAATTAAAATTAAATTAAATGGTATAGCATAACAAAGAATGCTAATTATTATAAGCATTCTTTGTTAATAATAATACCTTCTCTTGTTATGTCTTCTCGACCTTCCTTTTCTTTAACACATTTCTTTGTCAACTTCATCTGTTTGGTAATGAATCAGTTTCTCTAGTTGAGGTCTAAGTTCCTTGTTGCAAAACTCTTCATACTCTTCCATGTTCCCACCTTTCTTCTTCACCTCAACTACCACAAGAGATGAAGTTAGCTCTAAG
>OVAN01011008.1:0-15111 GCA_900406275.1 Anastatica hierochuntica
TTCATGTCCCTTCACAGGACAAGGATCGATCGATCCCTGTCATTCTGTGAATTCTTGAGACTCTATTCAGTGCTTGAAATCCACTTCAAATGCGTTCTTTTAGTCCATTCAAGCTCCGTTCCTGTAAAAACACCAAAGAACAACAAACCGCGCAAAAACGATCCGAATACATACTAAAAACCATAATTCTCGAATGAAAACCGTAGTAAAAACCGATAAAATACGAATACATCAGGCATTGCTCTTTCAAGCTAGTCTTCCTATATGGTTTTGGGGAGAAATCGTACTTATTGCATCTCATGTTATCAATAGAACTCCTACGACCATACATAACGGAAAAACGTCGTATGAGATTCTCCATGGAGTTCAACCAGCTTATGATCAATTGCGCGTGTTTGGATGCGAATGCTACACACATTATCAGTCAAAGAGTCGAGACAAATTCGATACACGTAGCCGAGTATGTGTGCTCATTGGTTATCCATTCAGACAAAAAGGTTGGCGGGTATATGATATTGAGCGTGATGAAATTATAATCTCTCGAGATGTAATTTTCAAGGAGAATGTGTTTCCATATGCTAAAAGTACAATGTCTTCCTCGCCACCAGTCACTATTTCGTCCGATGTGGATTGGATGCTTCTTGATGCGGAAGATGTGGTAGACATGGGGAGCTCTGATTCACAGTCTCCTGGTCCTCCTGTGTCTGGTTATATGGTTCAAAAGTTTAAAGAATATTTGAGTCGTTTTTTCTCGATGAAGGACTTATGGAAACTCAAATATTTTTTTGGCATTGAGGTCAGTCGTGGTGCTGATGGTTTCTATTTGACTCAAAGAAAATATGTGTTGGACATTGTTGCAGATTATGACCTTGGTGATACAAGCTCAACCTCCACACCACTAGAACCGAAGCCATGGATGACAGCCCTGTCTTGGAGGATGTGACTTCCTACCGCAGGCTTGTGGGACAGTTGATCTATCTTACTCATACACGCCTTGAGCGTAGCTATTATGTCCACGTACTTTCTCAGTTCATGCAAAACCCGCCCGAAGCTCACTGGTTAGCTTCTCTGCGGTTTATTCATTTTTTGCGCAGCTCTCCTTCTCAAGGCATTTTGCTTAAGTCGAAAAAGGATTTAACATTGTCGGTTTATTGTGATTCTGACTAGGTTGTGTGTCCTCTTACCCGGAGGTCTCTTAGTGCTTATGTGGTTATGCTTGGTGGTTCACCTATCTCTTGAAAGGCAAAGAAACATGATACAGTGTCATATTCGTCTGCTGAAGCGGAGTACAGGTCTATGGCAGTAGCTCTTCGCGAAACAAAATGGGTACTTGCTATTCTCAAAGGATTGGGTTTTGAGCAACTTCAACCAGCTCGATTTTATTGTGATAGTAAGGTTTCTCTTCATATTGCTGCTAATCTTGTTTTTCATGAACAGACGAAACAAATAAAATCGAATTGTCATTTGGTTTGTGATGCGATCAGAGACAAGATCATTATTGCATGTCATGTTCGTACAGAGGACCAACTTGCGGACATCCTTACTAAAGTGTTGGGGCGTTCACAGTTCTATCACATTTTGTCCAAGATGAGCGTTTAGTTCCTTCCACCTTCATCTTGAGGGGGAGTATTGAAGATATATTCATAATATTATGATAAGTTCTATATTATTATTTAGATAAGTTTCGATTACTATTATTAAGGACTTTTAGGTGTTATCTAGGTCATGAGAAGTTGTATATAAACATAAGTTGTTTCATTAATAAAGGGAAGTCGTTCTCAATACTCAATTCTACATGGCTACTTATTACAATAGTTCACAAAGTAGCTTAAATGTGAAGAATATTCCACATCGGAAATATGATGAGACCTATATAAGTAATATGAGTCAATCCACTCTGATATATATTAAGTTTTATAGGCTTTCAATTCATTTGCTATGAGTGGATTGACCCTTGTTACTCATATATTACTTAGGTCTCATCATATTTTCGATTTGAGAAATTCTTCATTACTAAACATGAAAATATTGATCAAAAGATCAAATAAACAAACATATAGCAAGATAATAATTTTTATGACAAATGTAGGTAGTTTCTTGGTCTTAATATCTTCTCGGGGAAATCTCGTTGTGCATCCTAGTTGAACCTCTACTTGGGAAGAATGTATATCACATGTTGGACTCAGTTGATGGAGATTACGGACCTAAAATAAAGTGATACAAAACTTTCTCGAAAGTAGAAAATATAATAACAATATTAACTCTTTTTTGTTTTATAATAATATTAAATTTTGTTGGTAAATAAATTAGTAAATAAAAAAACGACAAATATAAATGAGAAAAATATATAGTAGTCGGAAATCCGAAAACACTGTTGTTGCGGATATGAATGTTTGAATTATGAGAAGTCGGTCCATAGGTTTTTAAGCACTATAGTCTAAAGAAGACAGCTTATCTTATCTCATGACTCATACATATAAAAGAAAAATGGATATACAACAAATCATTTGCAACGAAAATCGAGAAAATAAAATAAAAATCTGATAGGATAAAATGTAAATAAAATTGCATGAGAGAGGGGGCACATGTCCCCTTTAAGCCTTCTGTTCTTGAAAGGGAAGCCAAAATAGTTTCACTTGTGTATTTTCTCAGCCACTGCTCTTATTTGGGACCTCCATTTTCAAATAAGTAAACTTTTTTTTATTATTATTTGTGTCAATTTCTATATCTCATTCTCATTTAATTTGTAGATATATATAAGAGAGAAGAAAAAGAAAGTTTTCTAGAATCCAGCTGTGAATTTAACCCTTTCTCAATCGAAAGTCCATTTTGGCGTTTGGTCTGTGACCATCCTCTCGCTACGTCACCGTTTTCATATCCATGCAAAATACTTTTGAAGATAATATCCCTATCCCCACTTTTCATTGATAATCTACCTTATATATGTACACATACGTCTACCCATTTAATGAATAAAAATAAAACAGTGTATTCATTTGTATCATCGATCGGGCCAATACTACAAGAAAAAGACTTTGCTACGACAACCATATTCGTCGAAAATTAGTCGTAATAAATCATTTTTGGAAATATTAAGTTGGTCGGAATTTGATGGTCGTAAATAACTTTATTCGGTATTTGGTCAAGAAATTTTTGATAAAAGGTTGGTTGAAAATATTTAGTCGAAAATTAGAATTTTAACCAAATTTTGACCATTTTCCCACCAATTTATGACCATTTTACGATTAATTTATGAACATTTTAAAACAACTATATTAGTCATAAATTTTTGAATATTTGCGATTGATTTATCCTCGATTTTTGAACATTTTGCTTCGTCAAAAAGTTTTCCAAATTTATTTAAAAATTTGTTGAAATTTAATTGAAAATTTTCAATCAACTAAATAGTTGAAAATGTTGGTCGAAATTTTTCATGTTTTTTCGTAGTGCAATTTCACGAGCTAAATTTTTTCAGTGATGAATGCGAAGTTACTTTTTTACCTCATGCATAATTAAAGCTTATAGTATACAAAATTTTAGTAACATTAATTTATTTTGATGTGTATATATATATATATATTATCTTTCAAATTAAACGATGTTAAAGGTTAATGCACACTCTTTAATAAACTATAAATTTTTATACAATATAAAAACGTCATTAGTTAACAATAATTCAACTAATGAAAAAAATATTGCATAATATAAATTGTCAAAAAAATTCAAATAAAATTAAATTTTTGCATCAATTATATTGAAACGAAAATAAATCTCTAAAATTTTATTTATAGTGAAAATGGAAAGAATATTTGTATTATAGAAGTGTATTTGATGGAATGCCAGACCACCATGAAATGTTTTGTCGATAATCTTGTTCGGATACATAGAAGTATAATGTTAGGCATCCAATTTTAGAAATCATTTGAATGATCTACTATATATCGTTTCTACTGGAATATGTAACTTTGTAGCATTGAAATATACATGTATGTTACCCACTTGTAAACATGTAGTCAATAATCAAAACTAAGATTTTAACAAAAAAGTAATCATTAGTTAATTTTGGCAAAAAAAAAACATTGCAACTACTCCCCGTGTTTTTTATAATAGATGATGTTTAAAGTTGTTGAACATAATTCGTCAACTTTTATTTAGTTTTCATCTTTTCTATAAAAACAGCATTAACAAGTACCGCTAATTCAATCAATAGAAAATCAAACTGCATAAAAGTAATAATTACAAACACCAAATAACACTGAATTTTTGCATAAAAATGTGGAAAAAATATTTAAACCGAAACGAAAAATACTCCTAAAATATCACTTAATTTGAAACGGATAGAGTACTGACAAGCATCTCAATGCACTCCGGTGAGTTTAAGCATATTAGTAGAATTAATGTTAATAAGTGCTCTTTATCATAAACACTTTTCTAAATAGTTACTATTACTCTATAGTCATTAGAGCACGTCCAACGGTAATTTTTTAAGAATCCTTAGCACAATTTCTTAAAAAAATTAATATAAAATTATGTGGGTTCCACTATTTTATGTTTATGTGCCAAGAAAAACTCTTTAAGTCCCTAGTTAAGAAACGATTGCTGCGAAATTTTTTAACTGTTTGCGAGCCCCACTGACACGTGACGGTCCGCGATCAATCAATTTTTTTTTCAATTTGACAAAATAATAATAATAATAATAATAATAATAATAAAAATATAAAAGCAGTTGTTGTTAAGGATCCCAAACGGAGATCCATCGTTGTAGATGCCCTAAATTCTCCTACATTCTCAAAAAAAAGATTTCCTGCATCAGTTAATCTGAATTTGTACCCTTGTTATTTGTTGTTGATAGTGCAATATCAATTGATTTTGATGAGTGTCGCCATCATAATGAATATGAAAAAGGGAGAAACAATATATATAATATATATATAGTTTGTACTATAAGTCACACTTTCAACATTAATTCTTAATCAAGAGATTGGTGGAATGTTATATTCTTCCAAATAAATAGCCCCTATCAATATACGATAATGCATGATGGATTACGTATAGTCCCATCATCCAAACCAAACTTCTCATTCCAAATATTTTATATTTGTTTTTATTAATTTCGTAATAGTTTATAATATTTGTTAAGATCTCTTTTAAGTTTGGTTTCGACGATATATGATATATCCATAATTTACATCCGTTCTAGTACTATTACATTGACAAGTTCAACATGGGACATTTTGTCGTTGAACATTATGAATAAACTATCAACACACTATTGCGTCGCCGAGTCGCGGCAATTTTATTACATATACGATTTAATTAATTAATAAAGGCATCATATATATAATATTAATTAGTAACATTGTAATTCAAGTGATATATTCATTATATTGAATTGAGGATAACATTTAAATTGGAACACAAGTGTAAAAGATATATAAGAAGGAAAAGTATATGTGAACAGAAATAAATTATTTTGAAACAATTATTGAAACCTTTCAAAATGAAATTGAAAGTGGAAACTATTTTTTAGAAAAATCAGAGGCTAGCTCCAGGCCCCTCTATGTTTTGAACGCTCACAAGAGCCTTACACTATTTTATCTCTTTGCTTCATATCTTATCGACTGAAAAATTTTATAACCCACAATAGGCGGCATCATCTAAATAATTGTAAAACATTTTGTATAAAAGAACCATTTATGCTATTAAAAGTTTTTCCAACGATTTTTTTTATTTATTTAAAAAATATATATTACAAGATTATAATTACTTACCTAATTTTTCCCCTAATTTTTTAGCTAAAAACAAATAATAAGTTATAATCCTTCAAACACCATTCATGCTATTGGTGGCGAACATCCAATGTTAAACACTCAAATTCTATTTTCTTATACGAAAATTAGTAACGAGTTTCATATATAGATTATTTATAGATATCTTTAAATAATAAGTTCCAACTACCTTTTTTGCATCGAGTTTAATCCCGATTTAATACTCTCTCCGTCCCAAAAAATTGATGTTTTAGATTTTTTTTGTTCCACAAAGATTGATTTTCTATTCTTTTAAACTACTTTTTATCATTAATATTTTTTCTTTCAAACAAAATAAATCAAATATTATTTGCATTGACTTAATTTTCTCTGTATGTTTAAAAATATCTGATACAGACTAATCCTGGCTATACTAATCTAAAAGCCTAATCAAGACCACCCGATTTTATATTTATACAACCAACCTGGTTTCATATTTGTAGTTACTGTTTACTCTTATCATATGAATTTAATTACGTAATAGCAACCCCCAACTGCATTTATAAAAAATTAACATTTTGCAATCGTCAACATTACTACAAAATCTAGAGATATATTATTTCATCTATAAAAAAGTGAAATTTTTTCATTTAATATATTGGTTGGAAGGTTATTTAGTCAAAGAAAAGCCATTAATAGCTGGAGATTTAAACTTCATTGTGAATACAAATGTTTCTTTATTTACAAACAATTACGAAGTTCTCCTCCCTTTCAAAATAACATTCTCTCTATTTCCTTTTAAGTGTATTTTAAACATTAATTATTTTGTCATCTTGCATTTTAACTCACCAATTTTTACAAGTTTTTCGGTTGTATCTTACCTCATTAATTAAAAAATCAAATAAAACCATGTATTAATTAAGAGAAAAACAAAAAATCTAATAGTTTTTTGTATATTTGTGAAAAAAACTTAAAAATATATAATGAATTCGAGTGAGTAAATTTTTAGACTTTTCACACATATTTCAAATAATAATGTTTATGTTTTATAAAATAGGATTTCCTATAATTTTATATCAAAAGTAATTCCTTAAATACAATTATTACAATCATTTTTTAAAAAACATTATAATTTATTATAAAAATTAAATAAATGGACAGAATCTGTTTAAAAAATCCATCAAAATAACAAAGGAGTATAGAAATCTAAGAATTAAGTTGATGTTCAATTTCTGACTAAAAAAAAAGATTGATGTTCAATCAAACCTAACTTGTCCACCGGACGGAGACAAACATAGAATAACGGTAAAATTAATTGTAAGAAATGGTTTTCAAGCTTTGGTAAAGAGAGTCAAACGAAACATTAATATACAATTAGTGTTGGGTCTTTAATATACATTTTGAAGCTCTCACTAAAACACCTGTTTGAATTCAATGTATGGTACTTGGGGTACATTTGGTTTTGGTCAGTACTACCTCACTCTTACGAAGATAGGTGCTTTAAGACAAAAAATTTGTTTCACAAATATAGATTTTTTTAGTTTTTAAATGCATTATTTATTAGATAAGGATGATAAATTTTTAAATTCAAAAAAAAATTGATCGAAACTATCTGTTCAAAGTTATAGGATATGATTTTTTTCTACATAAAATTATTTATTTATTGTTATCCATTAACAATTTTTTAATTCGTGTGATCCAAAAAATTATCTTTATTGAATGGAATGAGTATTATATATTCTTATAAATACATGCATTCTGTTTCAAATAGCGTTATTTTGATATTTTTACAAACAATTTAAAAATCTATAAAATATGTCAAAATATAGCCTTAATATTATCTGTATAGTGACAAAAAAATTATCTATATATATATATATATTAGATATTATAATGATTGATATATCTATTTAATATATCTTCATAGTGTATTTAATAGAGGTAAGATATTATTCTGTTAGAATTCTAAATTAAGAAAATAATACTATTACTATTTGAGAAAGATAAACTCTTTTGAAGCAACATGCTATAGAAATTTAAACATAAAAACAGTATTCGTAAATAGAAATGCAAACAAATTTTCAATGCCACATGGTCACTTGAACAAGATTCAATATTTCACGTGTAATGAACTTGCACGAAACATCTTTAGCCGGAAATCTACTTACCTTAAATTAGTTAGACGTTACGTTTAAATGAAAGGATGTACAATTATAATTCCATCGACGATGTCTAAAATGGTTTTATTGTATTTACACCTAACTTTTTTGTTCGTATATGTATAAGTTTCTCTTCGTGTTTACGTACATGATATGATTTGAACAACGTTTTTTGGAAAGCTAAGCTTTACGCGTTGAACAAATAAAACACACACTTTAACGAGTTCAAATTGGATTGTATGATGTAACCATGACAATAGTCAAATTGTTATATATTAATATTCTGCACAAAAAACACTTATGAAATTTTTTTTTCTCATCCATTATTTTCATGAGATTCTATATTATTAGAGTTAAGTCTTATAATATTCGTATATGCATATATTTCCTAAACTAATATTTTTTTGCAAAATTTTGGATTTGATATGTATATTACTATATTCTATATATTGCTAATTCGTATGGGATACAACATCTTTAATTGATGGTCCAGCTGTAAATTTTTTACATTTGGTAATTACTTTCACCAATTTTGTTTCCTTTTAATGTCACAAATCAGTCATGCATCCTCGCAAAATTGATACATTGTCAATTTACTACTAATGTATATATCCAAAATATTACTCCCACAGATCTTCGAAAGTATTCTTATAAAAATTACAAATATAAAAAAGTAGTTTAGATTCTTTTTTTTATGATTTTTTTAGAAAAATGAAGGAAAAAAAAAGACTGCCAACTCCTTTATTAAGATAGTAATGCTATGAGAAGAGAAGAGAAAAGCATCAAATTCTATTCACTTTCCTTTCATTTTTCTTCTCTCTGAAACAACTCAAAAACTCACAGAGGGCTCTTCACGAGAGAACTCTTTCTTATACAAATCTTTTAAAAGATTCAATCTTTCTTCTTCTTCTTCATCATCGTCATGGGTAACCCATCAACAACAACAACTACCACCGGAACCGGCACGGCCGTGTCGGAGTACGAACAGTCTCGAACCGGAATATTCCTTGATCTCTTCTCGATCAAAACCTTTGAACAACCCACAAAGAGAAATCTCCGGCATTGCGAGAACAGAGGAGGATCTCCTTTAATGTCAGAAGCTGTCACAGAGGCCAAATCTCTCATCACGTTAGCTTTTCCGATGATCGTGACGGCTTTAGTACTCTACCTTCGCTCCGCCGTCTCCATGTTTTTTCTTGGTCGGCTCGGTGACCTCGAATTAGCCGCCGGTTCACTCGCCATTGCGTTTGCTAACATAACCGGTTACTCTGTTTTATCCGGTTTAGCACTTGGTATGGAACCACTCTGTTCTCAAGCCTTTGGTGCTCACCGTTTCAAACTCCTCTCTCTCACTCTCCATCGAACCGTGGTTTTTCTCTTGGTTTGCTGCATACCGATATCGGTTCTCTGGCTCAACGTCGGCAAAATCTCGGTTTATCTTCACCAAGACCCCGACATCGCCAAACTAGCTCAGACTTATCTCATCTTCTCACTACCTGATCTCATCACCAACACTCTCCTTCACCCAATCAGAATCTACCTTCGTGCTCAAGCTATCATCCATCCTGTGACTCTAGCTTCTCTCTCAGGCGCTGTTTTTCACTTACCGGCTAATCTTTTCCTCGTCTCTTACCTCCGTCTAGGTTTAACCGGCGTCGCGGTGGCTTCCTCCGTCACCAACCTCTTCGTTGTTCTTTTTTTGATCTGCTACGTATGGGCGAGTGGTCTCCATGAACCAACATGGACCGATCCGACAATGGATTGCTTCCGTGGGTGGACTCCTCTGCTTCGCCTCGCGGGTCCGAGCTGCGTCTCGGTATGTCTTGAGTGGTGGTGGTACGAGATCATGATCGTTTTGTGCGGTTTGCTCGTGAATCCAAGATCGACGGTGGCTGCGATGGGCGTTTTGATACAGACGACGTCGTTTCTCTACGTCTTTCCGTCTTCCCTCAGCTTCGCCGTCTCGACACGTGTCGGAAACGAGCTGGGAGCAAACCGACCCAAGACGGCGAAGCTATCCGCGACGGTGGCCGTCGTTTTCGCGGCGGCGACGGGGATAACAGCGGCTGCGTTTGCTTACTCAGTCAGAAATGCTTGGGGGAGGATATTCACAGGAGACGAAGAGATTCTACGGCTAACCGCGGTGGCACTTCCGATATTGGGTTTGTGCGAGATCGGAAACTGTCCACAGACGGTGGGATGCGGCGTCGTGAGAGGAACCGCACGGCCGTCGACGGCGGCTAACGTGAACCTCGGCGCGTTCTATCTGGTGGGCATGCCGGTGGCTGTGGGTCTCGGGTTTTGGGCCGAAATTGGGTTTAGTGGGCTTTGGTTAGGTCTTCTCGCGGCGCAGGTTAGCTGCGCTGGTCTTATGATGTACGTTGTGGGGAACACAGATTGGGAATCGGAGGCCATAAAGGCGCAGACACTAACGTGCGCCGAGACGGTCGAGAAAGATGTTATTAAGACGGCGGGGGACGACGGTGAGAGCGATGAAACACAGCCGTTGATTCGCATCACGGTGCTTTTATAAATTATAATTATAATTATTTCCCCTATCTTTCAACAGAAGGAGAAAGTTTTGTCTTTCTTGAAAAAAAATTTAACATTTCTTCCTTTTTTTGTACTTAACAAATTTTTTTGTTTCTCTCCTTATTTTTTTTGTTGCCTTTATGATGGCCGTCTATATGGAGTTTAATGAGTTTTTTCTTTTTAGTTTCTACATATTGTGAGTAATTTAAATTTTCACTTTGTGAGTTTTCAAAATTAATTCACATGAATGCAAAAGAAATAATCACATGAAAATGTAAAAACGTAATTTTTCTTTACAACTAACCGGTTTAATTACACCCAATGTTAGACAAAAAAAATGTTGGGACCATATAGCTGGAGCGACAGAGAACTATTTCAAAAATATATGATTTTTCAACATTTGCAAATTAAGACAATATATATAAAGAGAGAATAATTTTTACAGATTAAAATTAGAGATTTAAATAGTCCTAATGAACAAAAAAAAAAAAGTGTTAGAGGTGATAAAAAAGGAAAGGGAGTAATATGGTAATTTGGAAAAAGTGGTAACCCTATGGGAAACAAAAACTTGTGTCTCAAAGATTCAGACAAGTTTAAATGAATGTTTTGGATTCCCTATATACTAGAGTGCTGTTTTGTTCAGAGATGAGAGAGAGATATCGAGTCCCAAGGACCATTGCATCATCACATCATATCTTTTTTTCCTACATTTTTAAAAAGTTTATATAATAATTTTAAAACATTTACGCCATATAATTGTGCATTTCAATAGTTATGGTTCCAGTTTTTTCTTTTTTTTAAAAAACTAGTTTTCCTATTTTTTCAAAATATCTTATATAAACTTATCCAATTTTAAGATTTTTTTTTCAATTCAATTTATTGTAGTGTTAGTATTATGGAAAGGGCCTAGAAACTGATGTGATCTTTTTGTCATCATTAAAATCGTCTTTTCTTTCTGTTATTTTAATTTAAAATGTAGGATAAATTTTTCAAATAAACATTAAAAAAATATTTAGATTTTTGGTTTTTACAAAAAATACTAATTAAATATTTTGAGTATTTTACCTTTTTACCCTTAAATCATAAAGAAAGAAAAAAACAAAAGAGTAAGAGGAGATAATTTTTTTTTTGTTGCGTTAAAAACTTAAATATTTTTTTTGTTATTCTTTACAATCATTCAAAAAGTGAACCATATAATATCTTGAATAGTTGTTTTAGGAAGGATTTAATATATGAGATTGCTATAATTCATTTTGTTGTCAGTGCATAATGATTTAATATCACATATTATAAGTTAGATGAAAATAGAATGCACAGCTGCGATCCATGATACCTACTGTACATCATAGAGTTCATAAATATATCTGTTTCTGAAAACCATAGTCTACATTGGTAATGCAGAAACGAATGTATATATATTTCATTGAGTTATATATAATTTGATATATTCATTAATAAGAAATCAAAAGAAAGAAATCAAAAGTGGTGGTACTTCTTCCTCTCAGACTTAATTCGTACTACGAAAATCTTATGTGACAAATTGGGCACCAATTATTGAAGGTACTCAACTTATCCCCTGATACATAATTACAAAATTTGGGAAAAGAGGACAAATTTGGAAAACAGTGGAAGAATCTTTTTAATTTTCGATGAATTTTTTTTCCTTTAATTTTCAATAAATTTCAAAAAAAGAAAGAAAGAATGCACACTGAATGATGTTATTATTTTCGTAGCAACCAACTGTGAATCAATAATTAATCCCAAAAATCAAAAGAAAAATAATTGGGCTAATTTCTTGAATAACCATGGCAAATATATTATTAAAAATTTTTAAAGTAAAAAATATTATAATTAATGTGGGTTCTTAGGCTATTCATTCATATTCATATTTCCCAACGTAATATTTTATTGATCACATTTGCAAACTAGGTGTTGATATGAATTCAGAAAGCCTTATATTTTACAAAAAATAAGTATTATCATAATTTATCACATTTTGAGAATTGAAATGTTGATTATCTAACAAAAGATCTAAAGTTTTGACTATCAATCCGATTGGATAATAGAACAAATTCTTTGTGTTCTTTTATATAGCCACATCTCCATTTACTGTTTTGTGACAAAATCGTCTCCTAAATTCTTATGAACCTTTCATTATTCGGATATAGAAACAAGTATGAAATTAACAAGCGTTGAGATTTTTTTTATTCAAACCTTAATATAGCTAGCTAGGTGTTATAAATGGAAGCTATATAGACCTATTTTCTAAGGTTTTCTTATTCTTTGAATCACCTAGAATGAAAAAGATTCTATTTTGGTGAAAAAAGAACCTGATACATGAAAAAGGTAATAGATGGTGAAAAAAATATAAGACCAAGAAGTTAATTTCACTGCCCCAAAAATAGATAATACATGTGTGGGGGAGAGAAAGATAGAGAGGACAAAAGTGGTTGAAAGAGGAGAGAGAGGGAAAGCGAAGAAGAAGCAGAACAGTGGCAGATGTCCCACAAATTAAGACACAGCACAAGTTATATAATTGGAGTGTACTGCTCACATTCCACACGAGGGGGCCTCCCTTTATTTACACTTCTCTCTCATTTAGGGTCGGATATATTTTTCCAACTTAAATATCCGAATTGAACCCGACCAGAAAACGACACAAAACTCGACATAAAAATCCGAATGGATCTGGTTCCATAGTAGTTCAGGTATCGGCTATTATATGAACTTAATCCAAATCTGAACGAGTACCCGAACACTACAGAAAATTGAAGTATTTATAGCAATGCATTATAACGTTTATTTTTGTTATGCCACGATAGTTACTTTAACAATAGCGTTTTTATATATGCAATTATATAGTTTATAATAACATTTTATTTATGTTATTATTATGTTTATTTACGTCATAATTGATACTTGTATCAGACTATACAATATTTTAGATAACGTTTCGTTAAACATTATTTGTATGAATTTGTAATACGACGTTTAATTAATTTATAATCCAAATACAAAATACATGGTTTTAATCATGTCTCTCTAAAATAACATTCATATTCTTATGAATTTATTTTGAAAAAATAAAAGATGCTTCAAATGTAACAAATTGAAAACAACTTAAAATTACAAAAAGTTCAAACAATTATAATGATTAAAACCAAAGCTTGAGCCAATGACTTTGCATCCATTATTCAATACTATCTAGGACTTCAAATTTCTCTCAATAGACTTATCTAAAAGGCCTTTCTCTTCTGTAAGATTTGTGTCAGAATTTTGGCGTGTTGCAGAATTAGTCTTTAGTGCTGATTCTGGTTCTTTCCATGTCCTCCCCACTAGTCTTTAGTGCTGATTCTGGATCTTTCCATGTCCTCTCCACAGTTGTGGAAGTTATTTACGGGCCACCAAGAAAGATCCTTGATTCAAAAACTTGCTCCTTTTTTTTCAGTGGTGCGAACACAACTTCAATTGATCCTTTTTCCTATAATAAACACACAAAAAAACCTAAATAAATTTGTCTAACTGATTCACTACAAAAAAAAATTTAAAGACATCTTTTAATCACAAACCTAATTACTCAGAAAAGCCTAACCATCATTGATTTGCTTATTCTAAAGTGACATAAAAATTAATAATTTGATTGATACACTGTCGATTCATCGAGGAGGAAGAACATGCATATTAGAAAATATAATACCTGAAGAAGAGTCATCGCATAGGTGATGTAGTGAATCTCATCGTTAATGTTTCCTTGTAGACACGAACGAAAAGAGCCTCCGATTAATGACAAGAAAACGGCGTAAACTTTTCGGTCACTATCGTCACCATCGCCGTCTGGTTCAAGGTGGGAAGACGAAGACTCCGACGTTTCTTCCTTGTCGAATATAGCTCCGACGAAGACTCCTTCCACCACCGATGATGTTGTGGTGATGAAGACTCCGATGTTTCTTCTCTTTTGTTATTTGATTTCTCAATGTTAAGTTGAGAAAGAAAACAAATGAAGGCTTTATCAAAAAAAAAAAAAAAAAAACAAACNAAGTAAGTGTGAGAGAAAGAGAAGATCCATTCTTATCCACTAGATCATGTTAATCAAGGGTTCATATTAAATTTGGAGTGATCCTTGTCGTTCTCTGTTAGCCAATGAGATTTCAGTTTTTATTTCTCTTGTATTTAAATGCAATACAATTGCAAATCTATTGTATTTTGATTTTTTATTTTAAGTAGTGTATAGTTTAATTATTTTTTTTTTTACATTTATATTTTATTTACAGAATTTGTAGTGAAGTTAAATGTTTATGATTTAGGAATTAAAGTTGAAAATATTAAACTTTAGTATGTTTAATATTTGGTGCTAAGTTTGAAAAATATTAGATTTGATGTTTACATTTATGTTTTGAGGTATATTGTTTAAGTTTGGAGTTTGGAGTTTAGGTTTAGAGTTTAGGATATGGAGAATAACATTTTATATAGTTAATGTCTAGCGTAGATGTTTAAAGTTTAGGGTATATGGTTTAGAGTTTTGGATATATAGTTTTGAGTTTATATTTAGATTATAGACTTTAGAGTTTAAGGTATATAATTTAGGTTTAAAGTTTATAATTTAGGTTTAGAGTATAGGATTTTGGGTATATGGTTTAGGTAATTTAGAGTTTAGGGATTCAAGTATATAGTTT
>OVAN01011009.1:0-15110 GCA_900406275.1 Anastatica hierochuntica
ATGCTTCTATCATTAATAAAGACATCCTTCTCATTAGTTTCTCAACATAAATGTCTCTCTAACTTCGTGTCCTTTATATAGCTCCTCGTGGGATGGCCCGATTTCCTTTTCCGTCCCGATTCGTGCATATCTTTTCGCGGGAATATTCCTTTTTCCCTGNTAAATCTTTTCGAGATCTTTTCCTTATCTTCCCAAACTTGACATTTTCGAAAAACCCTAATGAACCGTCATCGTAAATGGGCCGGTTTTCGCCCGAAAATCGTAAATGGACCGTTATCGCGGTTTGGGCCCTTCTGGGCCGTTTCGCGTCTAAGTGACCTTTACGACTTATCGCGGAAAACTTTTTCTCGCAGGAATAAGCGGCAACAGCTCCGTTGACCGATGCGGTCAAGCGTATTGTTTAGACTCTCCCGGTGCTTAAGTTAATCGTCGTCGTTTTATACGATTGACACAAAATCCACGAAAAGCACGAATCTTTGCGATTCTTGTCATGACGGTTTGACGAAAACTCCAATGGAGATGCAACGAGAGATGAACAAGCGACGATTCGAAGGAAACGACGATCGAAAGGGACGTGGTTCAGTCAACGTACTTCGGCTGAACGTTATCTACGACTCAACGCCAACTGGCGGCAAGACAGATGCTTTGTCCTGGCGCCAATTTGGGCCATGGACGTTGCTTGGTCCTGGCGCAAATTGGTGCCATGGACAGAACCTGGTCCTGGCACCAATTGGCACAAAGGACTATGCTTGGTCCTGGCGCCGATTGGCGCCAGGGACTGTGCTTGGTCCTGGCGCCGGTTGGCGCCAAGGACTGTGCTTGGTCATGGCGCCGATTGGCGTCAAGGACTGTGCTTGGTCCTGGCGCCGATTGGCGCCAAGGACTGTGCTTGGTCCTTGCGCCGATTGGTGCCAAGGACTGTGCTTGGTCCTGGCGCCGATTGGTGCCAAGGACTGTGCTTGGTTCTGGCGCCGATTGGCGCCAAGGACTATGCTTGGTCCTAGCGCCGATTGGCGCCAAGGACTGAGCTTGGTCCTGGCGCCAGTTGGCGCGAAGGACTGAGCTTGGTCCTGGCACCAATTGGCGCCAAGAAGGACCCCCGGTCTCGGTTCCAATTGACGTCTAGATCGGCTTCCAGTTCAGTCGTCAATGGGTTCCAAGACTCATTCGTAGGTTTGGCGTCAATCGGCCTATAGACACTCCTCTGAAGCGAAGCGGTTCTTCAATGCTTTCGGTGGTTTCGTTTCGCTTCGAAGTTTGTGCTTTTAGGCCTCCGGAAGTTTCGGTCGTCGATTTCGATGTTACCGTTTTTGACCCCAACAAATTCGCGGGTTACGCGCTCATTCATAACTTCCGTAACTGATGTTGGGACATCTCGAAGTACTCTCTCAAAGTCACTCGAATTCGAGGAAGTGAAGAGGTCATTGAAATAATTGATAGCCAAATTCTCAATGCCTGCTTCGTTGTCTATCCAATCACCATTTTGGTCAATCAACCCCATAATTCGATTTCTAGCTCTCCTTTGTTTCGTTGAGGCATGGAAGAAGCTGGTATTTTTATCTCCTTCTTTCAACCTATTTGCTTTACTTTTCTGTTTCCAAAAGATCTCCTCCTCAAAATATGCCTCACCAAGTTGCTTTTTTAAATCCCGTAAAGTCTCAACAGAAACATTTTCATCAGGTTGCGCTTCGTCAATCCGGTTTTGGAGTTCTATAATCCTTTTTTTCGAGTTTGATTTTGTTGTTTTTTTCCAGTTAGCAATTGCACGTCTACAATCCTGAATAATGGTGGAGAGCGGCTTTTGTCCTTTGGTTCCATACTGAGGAAATCGCCTCACGTAATCCTAGTTTTCCAATCCAGCGTTTGTCGAAAATAAAAGATCTTCTAAACCGCTGGGGAATATTTTGGATAGTAGCTAGAAGAGGTCTATGGCCAGAGCCCCAAAGTTTTAAATACTCGACATGAGTATGGGAGAAAATATTGTGCCAGTCTTCATTTCCCATAGCTCTGTCTAGTCTGCACTTCACCATACCATTTTTCCTTCTTCCTACCCAAGACATAGGGTTCCCACTATACGGGAAATCGAGCAATCCACAACAGTGAATCATAGCTCTGAAAGGGAGGAACGATGCCTCTGATCTACGTTTGCCACCACATTTCTCATGGTTACCTGTAATTTCATTGTAGTCTCCAATAATACATCATTCTCCAAATCTAGTAGTGGCAATACGAGTTAACCTTTCCCAAACTATTTCTCGGCATTTAACAACCGGATCACCATACACAAATGATAAAAAAAACTCGATTACCATCGATAATTGTCTCAATATCCAACAAACGATCATTGATACATAAGGTTTTAACAGGGTAATCATTAGAATAAAATAGCGCAAGGCCTCCGCTAGTACCGACGAGATCCACAGTAATAAGATTATCAAACCCTAAAGAGACTTGACGATCTTGCAAAAAAGGACGATAGTTTTTTGTTTCCGATAAAAATAAGAAACCTGGAGAGTATAACTTGCACATCTCTTCCAGTCGACTGGTAGTAGTTTTTGCACCCACCCCTTGACAGTTCCAAGCAATGATCCTCATTCGGGAAGGTTGGATGGGTTCTGGGACCCCATCAATCCTTCACCTGAAATAAAAGACTTGTTTTTGTTGACCGCAACCACCTCACTATGAGGGAACACGAGCTTCTTCTTGGTTTTATCTTTTTGACTTCCCCGACAAACACTCTGACTATGTTTTGGTGAGAATCTTCCGCTAATATTCTTCATCTTCTTAGAAGTTGCTCCTAAGGCAATCTTTGGATTTTTCTGGGCCTTTTTAAAATGGATCGGAGGTTTAGTAACAATTCCTTCAACTTGGGTTTTCTTCAAATGTGCCTTAGGCTTAACAAAGCAGCTCACTTCTTCTCCACTCATCGCCACGATCCTAGAAGCATCTTCTCTTTCTTTTCCTTGCCGGAAGCGAGATGGCGATTTCTTTTCACGGCTGGTCGGAGACGGTGATGAGAGCAGAGAAGCTTGATCGCGACGCGGAGGCTTGATTGGATCTGAGACCGTGTGCTCTAAGCTAACTTGAGAAGCCCCCTGATCTCCCAGGTCTTCTCCCAAACGATCATCATCATCAAAGTCGACCTCCAGCCTTTTCAGTTCCTGAGCCAGTTCTTTTGCCGTCAACATCTCTTTCCCTTGTTCCTCTTGTGACTCATGCAACTTTTCTCGGTCCCAATCTTTGACTAGATCTTCCCAATTATCGGGAGTGGGAGCTTTTGCTAGAGTTTTCTTAGATGGCAGTTCTACCGCCTCACACCCATTCACGGGAAACACCGGTTTAACAGGAGAAACATCACCAACAGCAACAGGTTCACCCGAGATGAGCTAGTGGCTCGGGCCCGAGTCAGATTCCATCGCTTCAGCCTGGCTACTTGCGAATTTTGGATCGTAATCTATAGCTTTGCCTTTACCTTTATCTAGTGCTGAGAGCTGATGAGGGTGAGAGTTGTGTTGCACGCTTTGAGCATTCCTCTCTCTTTCTCTGGCACGGCGTGATGGGCTGCCATGGTCAGCTCTGTGAACGCGAGAAGGCGGAGGTCTCTGATCTCGGTGGGTCACCGGTGAGCTTCTCCAATCAGAACGGGAATATCTTTGCTCGGGCTGGGTTTGGTATGTGTTTCTAGTACTTTCCAGTCTTGGCCGCCAATAACTTGAGCTACGAGAATTCTCCACTCCTTTCTTACTCAATCCAGAAGACAAACGGATCCCTGGCTCTCAAGATCGAGATGAGTTAGACACATGGGCATCCTGGATTCTCTGCCAAACGGAGGTTAGTTCGTCAATATCTTTCTTATAGTCGTCTCCTTGGTAAAGATTACGTCGAACGGGTCTCTTTTCAAAACCCTTTGCAGGGCGAGAGTGAGCTGGTACCGCATTGGTTCAAGTTATTAAGCACAAATCCAAGACCAAAGACATTACTAGCCTAATCCACTCCCATAACAATACACCATTTTCATATTGATTACATTCACTAAACTCTCAGTTTTTGCAAATGATAAATCAATTATGAATTATTAAGAACAAGTCTATATAGTCACTAAACAACCTTGCAATCAACTCTCATTGGCTTGATTGAAATTGCAAAAATTTGGTTCTCCTAGACATTTCATTGAACACCTCTTGAGCATGAAATGCATAGAAGTCTAGATCTTAGTTAGCTACTCTAAAACATAACATTAAGCTCACTAAATCCTTTGAAAACTTAAGGTTAACTATCCCTAACATCAATTTTACAACCTAAGCTAAGAAAAACTCAACACCCAAAGATCCATCAAAGAGACTACTCAGACATCATGTAAGAGAAGATAGAAGAAGAAAGAGAAAACATAATCATAAATAAGTTTGGTTTTGATCAAATGTACAATCTTACAAATAAAGTCTTTTGATCGTAAAAATCAAGAGAAAAGTCACAAAAAATCAAAACTTTGTCTAAAGAAAATGTAGAAAATGTTCTTCCTACATAAGATTAGGTTTGGGGGGGGGGGTAANGGGGGGGTAATTATAGGCCAAAGGAATGTGACTTTTGCGTATGTGCATGCCACTATCGATCCCATGCATGTGGTTTTCGGTCCCATGACCGATAGTGGCATTCATGAGACAAAAAACTATTTGATACATGTGGCTATCCGTCCACTGCATGCCACTATCGATCCCATTACTGATAGTCCCATGCGTGGGCAGTTTTTGGATTTTTCCTTGCTCCTTTGATGGCTCTTTTGATTCCACCTTTCGCACATGATTTTGGCTGTTGATTCCCCCTTGTTTCTTCATCATTTGATCTTCTAGAATCCAACATCCCAAGCTCTCAAATTGCTCACCCAATGATTGTACCTACATATGCAAAAGATGCATCTAAATGCAATAATTTCGAAACTAGACACAACTTAGAAACTATACATGAATTCTAGCACTTAAATGCAGTATATACACCCTAAATGCAACTAAAACAAGGATAAAATGAGTTTGAAAATTATTTAAAATCTATACATATTAATTCCCCCGGACTTGCCATTTGCTTGTCGTCAAGCAAACAACAAAGACCAAACCCGAAAGTGAGGTTTAAAAGCAAGAACACATGCCAAAGTATGTCTAGAAAGGCTTCCAACCCAAGGTCCTAAAGAGTAGTAACATAAGGAATGAATCATAATTACTTGATGTACTTCACCATGCTCTTCACAAGAACCAACTCTAGGAAATTAAGTTAAACATCCACATATCATCTCATCCACCAATCAATGAACATTCAATTAAGCTCTGATATGCGGTCTTTACCCATGGGCAAGAAGGCTCATTCTGCTTGGCTTGGAAACGAAAAGGATGGGTATTCAAAGAAGTGTTTTAGAAGAGGCTTCACTCAATTTTCAATGGTGGTTTCTCTAAAAAAAAGTAATGCAAAACATGTGAAAACCAAGGTAGTTGCCAAACAACATATGCATACAAAGCTATTGCTTCCACTAACTATTCAATCCGATTCCCATTTAAATCCTACACTACCCGAATATGTGTTTCCCTCCCTAAAGCTCTTGAGATCGAACCCCCACTTTGATCATTCTTAGCAAGATTCATACAAGTTTCCATTGAGATCAAGAATTTCCTCTTTCACTTTCCAATAAACTCTTACAGATTCTTCTTGTATATTACTTAAACATTTTATCCTCTAGCATCTCTCTTAAATATTACTTTTTCATTTAGAGCCACTATCAGTAAATCAACCCCATTGATTCATTTTTCCTTTGAATCCTCATTAGTGACTCTCTTTTCTATTTCACTTTTGAGACTTATGCTAGAACTACACATATTTTAGAATCTCTCTTCTTACACAACCTTTTTCTTTTTTCTTTTATAACCAAGCTTGCATCATTTCCTATTTAAGAACAATCTTCTCAAGTCTTTAACACTAGATATATCAAGAATATATCCAAAACCCTCGTATAAATTGAAAGACCCTTTCTAAAATCTAATTAACCTTAAAATGAGGCTAACTCTAAGGAAATACTAGACTTTCTCGTCCAACTTCATTTTACATGATATTTTGCCCATGTGTACATTTTCCAAAAGATGTCTCAAATTCAACTGATTAGGAGGGTCTGAAAAGAAAGGTTTTGGGTTTTCAAGGTGGGGTTACTACTCTTAAGATGAGAGTGGGCACTTGAGTTAAAAAGAGTGATAAAATATGGTCAAAACATAACTCAAGTGTTTAGTGTTTTACCATAGAAGAGAACTTCAAGACCAAAAGCAAGAAAAATTAAATGCAATAGGTTCTTCGTAAATAGAATTGGCTTCAAATCTGATATGATTCAATTTTCACAAAAAACTTCAAATGACCAATTCCAAGCATGGATTTTCCAAATTTCTAGAATGATCAAGCACTATATTACTACTACTGAGGGCATTGAATTGTAAGCATGACTAAGTCTACTTAAAAGGCAAGGTTCTTTATGCAAAATGCAACGTAAATGCTTCTAAGTACCTAACATATTCACATGAATGCATCTATATGAATCTAAAAAACCGATGAATTTTTTTTCCACAAATTTTATCTATGTACAATGCATATTCACAATGTAGGACTCAAGAACGAAAAAGTAAAACAAAACAAACAAAAATTCTCATTAGTTCTAAGCCCCTCCCCCGGACTTAAATTTCACCGTCCCGGGGAATTTCAAACCGTGAGAGTGACTTTCAAAAAAATAAAAAATGAAAATATGAATGAAAGCTTGAGATAGTATTTACAACGGTTTGTAAGTAGTACCTTCTTTTATATGGCGAGCTTGTCTTGGTGAATTCTCCTCTCTTCCTTGTTCGCGCGTAAGTCTTTAGGTTGGGGTTGTTTCTTGTTTCCTCTCTCAAAGCCGCCAAGGAACTGAGCGCTTCTATGACTATAGGTGTGTTAGCTTGAGCTACACTTCCTTCCGTTGCTCCACATCCCATCTCTTCATGTTGAATTTGGCGAGGAATCTCAACACATTGTCTCTTCGATTCTTCAATGTCTCGATTTACTCTTTCTTAAACTAACCTTCTCTCTTCTTGAAGAACCTTTGAGAGTTCCTTTTCATGTTTAGTTTTTTGAACGAATCGGAGCGTGTTTGTGGCGGTACTTTTCCCTTAACCACTCGACTATCCACGTATTCGGAATGTCCTTGCTTCTCTTAAGTTTTCTTTCTCATCCTCCTTCTCGAGTGTACAAAGATGACATTGTCTAAAGCGCCAAGGTTTGTTAACTTCATCACAAGGAAGAACCAAAACATCTTTTTCTCGATCTTGAAATGGTTGAAAAGATACTCGATATTTTTGGTAGCCTTGTTCACAAGGATGAAGTGCCAAGTGACGAGATCTTCGAGTCCCATATGATCCCTTTCTGGACTCTCTTTTCTAATGGGACTTGAGCTCTTTTGATTAAGGGGGTTATGAATCCTCCAAAGTAGATTATTAGTAAGTTTGTTTTCCTAACCTACTTCCCTTGGAAACCCATCGTATGTTTTACGACGAGGACCACGATGTTTATATCGTTTCCAAAATCATCTTCTTCCCCATCAAGTCTTCCTTAAGTCCCCGAAATAGAAGGAGCACTTCATTCCTCGTCTCTCTTCCATTTTTGGCCCTAGCGAAGATCGTGTAGGCTAGGAGATTTTGTTTATATCTAACCATCGGGTTTCGTATCTTCAAAGATTTGGGACTCTCATTGGTAAAGGGCCCATCAACTATTATTTCCCAAAATGAATAAATCCCACCCCCAATGCGGGAAAGTAGTCTTGTCTGTTACGGGTAGGCTATACGCTTTGCAAACTTCATAGATGCTTATGGAATACTATTTGTCCCATATCTTGAAGTTGAGATATCCTCATCTAGTTCTAGGTCGCCTTGTTGAATGAAAAATGAGTTTCATTGTGGCCAGAAAATCCTTCACCTCATGTATAAATATTGGCTCATCCATATCTACCAAGCAATAAAGATACATGTTCTCTAGCAGATATCACCCTTCCTTGTAACGTCCTATCTTTTACAACACCCCTTTGGCTAAGATCTTTGTTGGCACCATGTTCACTCTCTCAAACTGTCTTTTTATTCTTTCTCTTCTTTACTCCAAGTTGTGTCCTTGATTTCAAATGGAGGAGGAAGTGGAGCTTTCACTAGAGGACGCTTTACGGTGGTTTGTTTTTATGATGGAACCTTCTTTGGCATTCGATCTCTTTTCGAAGTAGTGGTTCTTTTGAAGTGGAAGCTTGCTTAGATTTCCCTTTTTGTGTTTTAGCTCCCACTCCACTCCTTGTATTTGGTGCCATTATGATGAGAAACTTGTTTGATTCATACATTGAAGATAAATGTGTAAGTTCCAAGAATTTTTATGAATGAAATAACTTGAATCCAAGAAGGTTTTAATGTTCAAGACTATTCTCAAAGCATCAATGAATATAATAATCATGAAAAAATGACCCAAGACACCAAGGGCGCAAAGAATTACAAATTTTCAAATTTTGTTCAACAATCCCGTCACTAATCTAAACTCACTTGGTAAAATGGTTATAATTTTATTTTTACTCATATCCATAGACTACCATTTAAAGATACTAAATCACCAAATGCCCAAAAATTTAACCACTAAACCTCAAAAACAATCATGAACACTCATTTTCAAAATTTTGCAGTTAAGCTCTATATCCCTTAAACTAAATCTTCAATCCTAATTCCCAAGTATTCTCTAACTCATTCTAACCATAAACAAACATCACTCAATCTAAGGACTTCCAAAATCAAGATTTTGAATTTTCAAAGAAAGCTCTCACCTTTCTTGAAATTTTGAAAGTTAGAGAAGATACCTTTGTTGCTTGAAGATGAAATGCGAAGAAAGCTTTTAAGGAAGACTTAGATTATGCAATGAAATTTTGTGAAAATCAGGAATGGAAATTTATATTTCTTTGTCTTGAAATGAGAGAGAAAATTTTCTTGTAAAGCTCATGATGAGAGAGAAAATGTGATGATAATGAAGGAGAAGCTCATTAAACACATGTGTCAAACAAAATATTGCACAAATACTTCACTTTCTCTTTTATTCTCCCATTATTGCCCCACATTGCGAAAATTGGTAGATAGTCGCTTGAAATCTCTCCGGGAATGCCTTAAGTATCTTTTCCGTTCATCTTCATCTTCTTACAATCCTGAATCATAAAACGTGTATCGAAAACCTAAACAGATAAAAATTGAAATTGAAATTTTAAAATATGTTTATTTACATAGCAAGTGAACTTTTTTTTGGGAATTCCTCCCAAGGGTGCTTTTTTTAAAGTCATTAGCTTTAACTTTAAAGTTGTCTATGGTGATGGAGCGTCGAGAAGAACGAGATAACTCGCTTCTTCTATCAATGTATCCACAAGATAAGGCTTGCATTGTTGCCCATTCACCGTGAATTCCTCTCAGGAATGGTTCTTCCAAGTGATTAAACCATATGACATTACTTCTTCCACATCAAATGGACCCAACCACTTTGGTTTCAATTTCCCCGAAAGAGTTTGTATCTTCTTGTCATGAAAGGCTTTTGTCTTCTCCTTGTAGATTTTGGAGCTTTTATAAGCATTTTGTCTCAAGTTCTCAAGCTCTTCCTATTGCACTAGTCTCCTTCCCATATCTTCTTTGAAGTCAAAGTTTAGTTTCTTTGTTGCCCAAGGTGCTTTGTGTTCTAACTCAAGAGGTAAACGACAAGATTTTCCATATATTAAGTTAAAGGGTGTGGTTCCAATCGTTTTCTTGAATGCCGTTCTATATTCCCAAAGCGCATCATCGAGCTTCATAGAACAATCCTTCCTATTTACTTCAACAGTCTTTTCTAGTATTTCCTTTATTTGTCTGTTAGACACCTCTGCTTCTGTCGAAGTTTGTCGGTGATAAGGTGATGCCATTTATGTTTCACTCCATTGTTCTTCAATAGTTTCTCAAAAACCTTGTTAATGAAGTGGCTTCCACAATCGCTTATAACTATCCTTGGGGTCCCAAACCTTGGAAAAATGATCGTTTTGAAAAGCTTGACAACTACCTTTGCATAATTAGTCAGACTTGCAATCGCTTCTAGAAATTTAGAGACATAGTCAACCGCCACCAAGATATAGAAGTTTCCATTCGATTTAGGAAAAGGGCCCATGAAGTATATTCTCCACATATCGAAGATCTTTACGTGAAGGATAGGATTTATGGGCATCTCATTTCCCTTTGCTATATTTCCCCTCATACGGCAAGCATCACACTTGGAGTTTACCTCATGTGCATCCTTGAACATTGTAAGCCACCAAAAACCCGATTGTAAGGCCTTTTGAACCGTATTGAAAGTAGCAAAGTGCCCACCATAGTTATCACAATGACATTTAAATATTATCTCTTTAGCTTCTTCTTCTAAGACACATCTCCTATAGACTTGATCCTTACATTGCTTGTAGAGGAAAGGAACATCCCAATAATATGACTGAAGATCATAGTAGAAACCACACTTGAAGATCATAGTTCTTTCCCACTCAAATAGTAATTTACAAAGTCGGCATACCAAGGGATTGTAGTTGAAACCACACTTGCACACTTATCTTCCTGTTGGTCAAGATTTCCATTAATGAGGAAGAATGTTTCTACCGAGTTTATTTGCTCTTCCGGGAGTGAGTCGTTTATGGGTGGTCCATCTTCAATCTTCATCCTTGATAGGTGATCCGCTACTCCATTCTCAATTCCTTTCTTGTCAAGGTCAAACTCTTGTAGAAGAAGTATCTATCTTAGAAACCTTGGCTTCCCATCCTTTTTAGCCGATAAATGCCTTAGAGCTGTGTGATCTGTGTACACTATAACCTTCGATCCCACTATAAAAGAACAAAACTTCTCAAAAGGCAAAAACTATAGCAAGAAGCTCTTTCTCCGCCATGGCATACTTTGTTTGAGCTTCGTCCAATGACTTGCTCGCATAATAGATCACATGAAACTTCTTATCCTCTCTTTATCCTAAGACCGCTCAAATCGCAAAATCACTTGCGTCGCACATCATTTCAAAAGGAAAATCCCAATTAGGCGTTTGGACTATCGAGCCATTACCAAAGCTTCTTTGATCTTCTTGAAAGCTTTCATACATACTTCATCAAAACCAAAGGGCACTTATTTGCATAGTAGTCTTGTCATAGGTCTTGTTATTTGAGCCTATGACAAGAAAAGCCCGCATGATCTAAGAAACATCAAATTCCCTTAATCGTTAGTTGTGGTTCCTAATACATCATCACTTCTATATTTTCCTTATCCACTTCAATCCCTTTATTGGAGATCTTGTGTCCAAGGACTATTGCTTCTTGAACCATGAAATATCATTTTTCCCAATTGAGTACAAGGTTTGTCTCTTCACATTTCTTCAATACCCTACACAAGTTAGAAAGATAACCACTAAAGGAGTCTCCATAGACGGAGAAATCGTCCATAAAGATCTTTATACAATCCTCAATCCTCAATCAAATAATCAAATAATCAAATATAGACATCATCCACCTTTGAAAAGTAGCTGGTGCATTGTATAAAACAAAGGCATTCTTCTATATGCATAAGTACCGTAAGGACATCTAAAGGTGGTTTTTTCTTGATCCTAGGATATATAGGTATTTGATAGAAATTGGAGTAGCCAACTAGGAATCAATAGTATGAACGATTAGCTAAACGTTCTAACATTTGGTCTATAAATAGTAATGGGAAGTTATCTTTCCTACTAGAAGGCGTTTAGTTTCCTATAATATACATACATTCTATGGCCGGTTATAGTCGTAGTGGGAATCAATTCATCTTTATTGTTTTTGATGACTGTAACTCCTCCTTTTTTATGGCACCATATGCACGGGAGAACCCCATGTACTATCCAAAATTGGATATATGATTTTTGCCTCAAGGAGTTTAAGGATTTCCTTACGGATAACACCCTTTAAGTTAGGGTTGAGTCTTCTTTAAGGTTCCATCGATGTTTTGGATTCATCCTCTAAATGGATCATCTGTCCCTTTATGTAATCTAATGACTAACCTATTTCTTTTATATACTTTCTTAATTCATTAAATAACAATTTGGTTTCATTCTCATTTAGATGATCATTTATGATCACAGGGTAAGTACAATTAGGACCAAGAAATGCATACCTTAACAGTTTCGGAAGCAATTTCAATTCCAATTTTGGAGCCTCAGGCTCACACAAATCCAAGTCTTCCTTGTTCGTTTCTTTATCCTCCTTTAGACTTGGCTCTTCATTTCCTAAATCTAGTTCTAGCACTTCATTTGACTCTACCGGTTGAGCATCAAACAGTCTTTTGTATTATGTGGCTTCTTTTGAAAGGATGGCCTTTGACACCTTGTTGTCAACTAAAGCAACTTGTAAGCCATCTTCCATGTATAACTATTTTAGCTTTCCGGCAAAATCATCATCAAGAAATTTAATGGAGAATGATGTTCCATCAATAGTTGGTTCCTTCATAACATCTATGATGTTGAAATTTAATATCGAATCTCCAAGGTGAGATGGATCTTTCCTCTTCTTACATCAATTATGGCTCCCACGGTTGAGAGGAATGGTCTTCCAATGATGATAGGGTTCAAAGGCTATTCATCCATCTCTAAAACCACGAAATCCATTGGGACTTCACAATTTATAATTATCAATGGCAAATCTTCAAGAATGCCTTGTGCATATCGAATAGATATATTCACCAATATCAATTGAATCCTCGTTGGCTTGAATCTTGTGTAGCTAAGCTTTTTAGAAACCATCAAGGGCATTGGGCTTACACTTACTCCCAAGTCAACCAAACATTTCCCAAAGGTCATATGCTTCAAAGTACGGCAAAGTGAAGCTTTCAGGATTCTTTCTCTTCTTTGGAAGCTTGTTTTGAATTATTTCACTACATAGGGCGCGGATACTATGGAAGTAGTTCAATTTTAATTTAGAATTTGAGTTCAAGACGATTATTAACTTGTTCCCTAGTCTATATTATGAATCAACAATAAATTGTTTACCTGAGAATACCCGATGCCTAACACTTCTTTGATTGATTTAAAACCTCTTCTTTGCTGCCTACTTTCTTTGCTTTCTTATATTCGATATTTGCATCATCTTACAAAGACATTTTTTAGCCTTAGCCCGCTGTGTGATCTGATATTTCTTCGTGCTACCTTTGGTCTCTGTGGATTCGATCCCAAACCACTACAACGTACATCTGTGCGCTTGCAGTGTTATCTCAGGCGAAAACCTGAGCTATCAAGTTTTCTGGCACCGTTGTAGGGGACCAATATGGAGTCTTAGAACTTAGGATCATTGCGTGCCTAAGGTATTTTTATTTAATTTGTTTAATCTCTTCTTTTTCTTCTTTGTTTTTGTGCTTTCAAGTGCATGAACAGGCCTCATACTATAAGCCAAGGGATCGAAAATCTTGTTGAATTCAAACCTGAACCTTCGCGTCTAGAGAGACAGAAGAAGAGGGAGAAGTTGTTGGAGGTTATTGAAGAATTTGAGTTTGCTCAAATCGTGGGTGAAAACTTGGGAGAGCCCATTCCTGGAGCTCTTCCAGGAGCTAACCCAATTGCTGGAGATGGTGATAATGTTGGTGCTCAGCAAGCTAGCTAGCAGAATGTTGCAGCTTAGGGACAACAAGGTGCAAATCAACCTCGACAGAGGATGACTCTGGCGCAAGACACTCTGGAGGCCTTCTATGCGAAACGTACTGGGATTCGTCCGCCTCCCATTTAGAGAAGGGACTTTGAGATCAAGATAGGACTCATTAACTTGGTGAAGCAAAATCAGTTTTATGGGTTGCCATCACAGAACCCAATGCACCGTCTTGATAAGTTTAAAGCCATCTGCAATACTATCCAACACAACGGAGTGCCTGTTGAAGCTCTAAAATGCAGGTTATTCACTTCCCCTCTGAATGATTGTTGGTGTCAAAAATGGTCATCTCGAAATCAACGTCCAAGATTGCATCTCTAATCGGACTTACTCGGAAACACGACCAACGTCTAGACTCACCGCCGTCTAGACTTAACGTCTTCTAGACTTAACTATCGTTCAACGAAGTCTATCCTTTCGCCTGAATGCTAAAGTTAACATCCACAGGTTACGAATAACTCTCGGAAGACCTCGCAATACGAACTTCGGAATAATACGAAACCTCCATGACCATCGAAGAACCACATCGCTTTGAAGAAATGTCTAAACGCCAATTGATGCCAAACCTACGAACGAGTCTTGGAACCGATTGACGACTGAACTAGAGGCCGATCTAGACGTCGATTGGAACCAAGATCAGAGGTCTCTCTTGGCGCCAAGTGGCACAAAGACCAGAGCATGGTCTTGGTGCCAATTCCAAGACCAAGCAATGTCCTTGGCGCCAGTTTGCGCCAGGACAGAGCATCAGTCTTGGCGCCAGTTGGCGCTGAGACGCGGATAATGTTCAGCTGTAGTCCGCTAACTGAACCACATCCCTTGAGATCGTCATTTCCTTCGAATCGTCACTTGATTGTCTCTCGTTTCATCTCGATTGGAGTTTCCGCCAAACCGTCATGACAATAGTCGCAAGGATTCGTGCTTCCTGTGGCTCCGTATCAATCGTATAAAACGACAAAGGTTAACTTGAACACCGTAAGAGTCTAGACTATGCGATTGGACTTAGCAGTCCATGAAGTTGTTGCCACTTATTTCTGCGAGAAACGGTTTTCCGCGATAAATCGTAAAGCTCACTTAGCCGCGAAACGGCCCGAAAGGGCCCAAACCGCGATAACGGTCCACTTACGATTTTCGGGCGAAAACCGGCCCACTAGGAATGACGGTTCACCAGGATTTCGCGAAAATGTGAAGTTCTGGGAAGATAAGGAAGAATCTCGAAAAGATTTAGGAAAATCAGGGAAAAAGGAATATTCCCGCGAGAAGATATGCACGAATCGGAACGGAAAAGGAAATCGAGCCAGCCTACGAAGATCTATATAAAGAACGCAAAGGGAGAGAGAGACAGACATTCATTCATTCACAGAGCTTTTCATCACCACAAAACACTTAGAAAACT
>OVAN01011010.1:0-15110 GCA_900406275.1 Anastatica hierochuntica
ATATATATATATATATATATATATATATATATATTTGTAAGAAAAACCTAAGAAAAGCTAACTATGTATCTAAGAAAACCCTGTAGAATTAAACAAAAAAATAGAGAAGAAAAATCGAAAAAAATAAACCCCAAAATCGAATTTTTTTTTGCAGATTGATCAAGTTTTCGAGTTTCAGATTGCTCTGATACCACTTGATGCAACCTAAGATCTCTAAAACTGGAAAACAGAATCTTTCGGAACTGAATTTATAACAGGATATGCGAAAGACCTAAGTCGAATTCGACGGATTGGGAAGAATAAAGGGATAGATGTTTCAGATTTAGAGAATTAACTCTATATTTGATACAGAAACAGGTTTCGCTTTGAGAGAATTAACTCTATCAGCAATCAGTTTGTTCAAAGAAGAACAGGGATTCACTTTTAGTTGCAAAAGAGAGAAAACTTGAAAGAAAACTTTATTGAATTAAAACTTGGATATGCTAAAACAATGAAACTAGAAAGCTTATATAGGAAAAGAAAACCCTAGAAACTAATCTAAGTGTCGAAAATTCTCTCACAAAAAGAGATGGAATTTTCGGCCAACCCTAATCTAATTGGGCTTAATTTCAGACCCAAATTAAAATCCTACGTCTAAAACTTAATAAAAAGCCTTATATAAATTCGACTAAACCAAGTGTAATTCAGCATAATTATAAAACTTGGTTAACTCCTGGTCTGCTCCTTGATCTTCAATCTGACTTGGTTCTGAATAAACCAATAAGGAAATTTTGTCTTGAAGCTTCTTTGTCTTAGATCTTGTAACTGGTCCGTTGGATTCAATAAATGGATCGGAACCGTCTTCTATCTCCTTAGTTGAATTTGGTAGCTCATTGTCCAAGCTCCCCTCGTCTTCACTATCACTCAGCTCTAGTTCAACCTCTGAAGCATCTTGTCTTGCATCACCTTCTGTAGTGGGAACTGAGAATGGTCCCCAAGTGTCAATATGAACCAAGTCAAACTTTGTCTCTGTTTTGTTGTTCCTGGTTTGAAATGGAAGACGTCGTTGTTTGGCTAATTGACAAATCTCACAGTGAATAGAATCTCCTTTATTAATTTTCTGTAAACCAAGTACATCATTGAGGAGATCAAATTTGTTGTAGGAAGGATGTCCTAGCCTACTATGCCACAAACCAGCATCAACAATAACAGAAGAACATAGAGGAGAAGACACAAGAGCAGAATCAACAGATGTTTTGGTCAAAGACTCTGTATCCAAAACATATAATCCTGCGATTTGTTTACCCTGTCCAATCTTCAGGCCCTTGGTACGCTCCTGTATCACACAAGCATCTTCATCAAAGTATACTCTAGATCCCAAATCTTTGGTTAACTGACTGATGCTTAAGAGATTAAGTATGAATTCTGGAATGTATAACACATTTGAGATGACCATGTGTGAATTCAGTCTGATCACTCCTACTCCTGCAATTCTAACATTTGGACTGAAGGAAGTACTACAGAACAATCTAGACCATAAGAGATACTGTCAAATAGGTCTTTATCATGTGATACATGGTGCGTAGCACCACTATCTATGATCCATGTTTCTGCATTAATAATACTCCTAGAGGCTGTCAAAATACCAATGAAGCATAGAGTAGAGAATGAGAAAGAAATACCATTCATATAAGAACCACTCCCATCATTAGTTGAAGTAGAAGCAACTGTGATTGGTTGAGAAGAACTCATAGAAGGATTCAACTGAAGTTGAGCACTGAAGAATGCTATCATATCCTGAATATGATTCTTTGACATTCCATTTATAAGATTTGAGATATCTTTGGATGCTAAGACATTGGATTGTAGCAGTTCTTCATTTTCTTCCTTTGTAACACTCACATTATCAACCAGAGCAAGATTTGCTACAACTGGTTTGGAGTTTGATTTATCCAGAAAAGTGGCTTTGTCTTGAACAAACTTTTGTTTGTGCTTAAAACCAGGGGGGATAACCATGGATCTTGTAACACTTGTCAATGGTGTGCCCCAAGTATCCATAATGAGTGCATTGTGGTCTGTTCTGTCTAGGATTGTTGTTGTGATAGGATGCATTGACAGACACTTGATCATTCTGATCCATCATGTTAAACATTGTTGCATTGCTTGGTAAAACCAATCCAATGTTTCGTTGACTATGATCTTGATCTAGGAGATTGTAAATCTCTAACAAGTCTGGCACAGTCTTCTTCATGATGATTTGGCTTCGAATAGTAGTATAAGACTCATTTAATCCAGCTAAGATTTTTATGATCTTGGTGTGTTCTGCCTTTGTAGACATAACCTTACAACAATCACAATTGTGACATGTAGCAGTGCAATCAGAACCATCCAAATCATCCCATAAGGTTTTCAAAGCAGTATAATACTCAGAGAGATTCATCGATCCTTGTTGAAGAGACCATATCTGTTGAGTGATTTGATACGTTCTTGGAAGATTAGTAATGTGAAATCGAGATTTCAGATCTTTCCAAATTTCAGAAGCATCGTTGAATCGGAGTATACTTTTGTAAATCTGTTTTGTGACTGAGTTAAGTATCCAAGATTTCACCATGCTATTGCAACAAGACCATATTCGAAAGATTAGATTTGATTCCATAGGTCTTGAGAGAGATCCATCAACAAAAACAAGTTTGTTTTTCGCATCCAGAGCAATAGACATAGCAATTATCCATGAAGAATAGTTTGTTCCATCCAGTACCTCAGAGATGATTGTGTTTCCCGAACTATCTCCATTTGTTAATGCGTAAGGAGAGTAGATCTGATCCGAGAAATCAATCGGAGGATTTGGAACAGAGGAAGTTGAAATCGGCGGAGAACGAGATGAAATGTTGTTAGCCGGAGATCGTTCAGCTGAGATACTCGATCTACCCGTGCGACGCCGCATATTTCTAACGGAAACCATCGCATTCACCGGAAACGTAGATCGGAGCTGATTTTAACGATATCGGTATGAATCGAACGAAGGTGATGAGATTCGAATGAGTCTAGTCGGTGAAAAAATGAAGAAAACTCAGGAAATCAACGAGAATCGACGCCGGAAACGAGCAAAAGCTCTGATACCATTTTAGAAACGAGAGAGAGAAAAGGTTGTTGAAGAAGATGAAAATGAATTGTTATTTTCTCTGTAACAAACTCAGGTGACTGTTACAAGTGTTTATACCAGAGAAGATCTGGTTTACAAGACTCTAACTTAACCATAATCGGTTTACACTTGAACCAAACATAACCAATAACTGAAACAAGTCTATTTCTAAATATTTTTTTAAAAAAAACAAATCCATAATTTGAAGTATTTTATTTGTATCAGATTCCTCCCCAATTTTTTTGTTTAGAAACTAAACAAATCCATGATTTGAAGTATGTTAAACTAATTTTAAGTATTTTTAAAATAAACATTCTCGGAGATGATTTTTGCTTAGTTAATTTTTGTCAATTATGTGCATTAGTATTTATGCCTAGCTTTGTGGTGACAAATAGGTATATATTGCGCCTTCGAAACTGAAAAAAAGGTATAAAGTGAAAGAGATTTATCTAAAAAAACAAGTAATGATGAGACATGCGATGAAGCATGTAATATACAGATTAAAGCTAGTTATTAAATAATCATTTAAACTTTATAGAGCTGATTTTACAACTAAGCCTATCAATGCCTTTTTCTTTCAAACTTTCTGTCTCCTTCAAGACTTAGCTTAATCACTTGGATTAAAAGAGAACAACAAATTTTGAAAGCCAAGTTTACATTATTAAGCAAACTATGCGCTTTTAAAAGTTCGTTTTCGAAGTAATGCTTTTGCTTCAACAGGTAACCCTTAAATAAATCTCTCCTTTTTTTTGGCATTTGATGATCAACTTGATCATGCGCAAAGTAGTAGAATTTTCCTTAAGGATTTTAGACACAAAGAGACGCGAATCGGACGAATAACCGATACCTTTAGTATTTAAGACCATCTTCAATGCAATACTCTAGTTTTTTTTCAAAATAAAGTAACTTTATAATAGAGTTGAGTTCTACTCCAATGATATTCTATTTTGGAGTAAAACAATCAAACAACTCTATTATAAAGTGAAAAATAGAGTGATGAACAAAAAAATAAACGAATTACTCTATTTATGGAGTAAACATATTTTTTACTCTATTATAGAGTAAAAAATGAAGTGGAGTTGAAGCTTTTTTATTCTCAACCTATTCTTTTACTCTATTTTAGAATGAAAAATAGAGTGGAATTGGAGACACTCTTAGGCGACAGAAAAACAAATACAATTGACTCAATAACTTATTGAAAAAACACTGAAAACATAATACAATTGACTCAATAACTACAAACAACAAAGAATGAAAGAGAGTAGTATCGCAAACAACCAAAGAAGCTCAGGTTCTAAAATAAAAACACACCACCATAACTCGTTTATTCTTGCTGATTTTTTCTTTCACAAAAGAAAACAAAAGTAAATAAAAACACACCACCATAACTCGTTGATCCTTTATGTTTTATATGTTGTGTTAAAGTTCTCGAATAATTCTTTTTTCTTTTTAAAAGCACAAAATACAATCAGATGAATTCGAAACGTTAGAACTTCTTAATAGCTAAGATAAAGTCATAGGATTTCAAACATTCAAAATCCCTCTAATGTTTAAGAAGTTCTATTTGCGAAAAAAAAAGTTTAAGAAGTTCTATTTACTAAACATTTTTAGAAGTTGAGCCCATAAAGTTAAAGAAATGAATTAAAAGCCCAAGTTAAGCCCATTAAGTATGGTAATATAGTTAGTTAATAGCCCGCTCAAAATCTATTAATTTTACTGTGCACGTCACCGCAGGTGATCAGAACGATCTGTGTTCTTCTTGTAGATGTTCTTTCTTTTTCCCATCAAATTTTGCTTCTCGCAAACATCTCAAAGATCATCGTCTCCTTCGAACATTCATGGGTGAATCGTTAACCGTTGCTCTCTTCGCAAATCGCTGGTGAAACCATAACTCGCTGCGTTGGAAACTATCGAACTCGTTCCCTCTTTTTTGAAGCATTCGTTTATAAGTGTGGAGGCGAATAGTTTCTGATCGAGCTAGCTTTGTTGATGTAAGGATAAGCTTATTTAAGAGTTCTAGCTCTTGATGCTTGATTATCTTCATTGCTGTTTTGATTCGGGTTGATTTTGTGAATTTGGTGATTTAGGTGGCTGATTTAGGGTTTCTTGTTTCTTGAATGAAGAGGATTGTATGTTTGATTCACTTTAATGACTTCCTTATTCTTTCTATGTTTGAGCTGAAACTCGTTGGGTTTTGATTCCATTACGATTTTGTCTAGCTAGATCCATTCATGGATTTAGATGTAACTATTCTATTTGATAGTTTCTGCTTAGAAGTTACGTCTTTGAAACTTAACAATGACTATTTGGTTCTACCAAGAGTTCACATTGGAACTTTGTTTTCTTGGATTCATTGCCCTTTTTGAGACATAGCTATCAACACTTGAGAAAAGTTTTTTTCTTTGTGTGGCAAATTACCTTCATCAGACTATCTATAGTGATGCTTTATCTCCCTTTCCTTGTTAGTGTATACTGTCTGAGGCTGCAATGAATATGCAACCTGCTGTGCAATCTAAATCTTCATCAAATGGAGTTCAACTCAGAAGAGGTGAAAGAGAGGGACTTTTGAATGTGGCACAATCTATAAAACCACATCCTGCAAATACAGGTTAGTCTGTGATTGATTTGTCACGCCATGTTCTTAGTTCTCATGCGTGTTTGATCTATGCTCAGCATTCAATGGTGAAGCTGGAGGCTTGGAGAGGCCTTCACTTGATCGGTTAGTGTACCTCACAACATGCAAGATCGGGCATCTTGTGGAAGTGCATCTAAAGAATGGATCAGTGTATAGTGGTATATTTCATGCTGCTGATGTTGAGAAGGATTTTGGTGAGTGGCTTTGAATCACAATTTTTTTTTCCCTTAGAGACGTAAAGCATGGAACGACAGTACTTTTTCGTGCCATTTATAAATATCTTGAAACATTCAGGAATCATCCTAAAGATGGCATCCTTGATTAAAGACGGTACTTTGCGAGGGCATAAGCCCCGTTCCGAGTTTGTTAGAAAGCCACCTTCCAAGACGTTCATTATTCCTGCAGATGAACTTGTGCAAGTTGTAGCAAAGGTTTGCTTGCTTTTATTAACTACGGAGAAACTTTCTTCTGTTTAAGTTTATGTCAGCGCATTTCATGGCAGAGAGATTACTTTGAGATTTGACATTGTCTTTCCTTTTATCATTAATTATGGTGTTAGGAGCTCTCTGTATCCAGTGATGGGATGTTAAATGCCGTTCAGAGTGAGAAATCGGTGGAGCTGTTGACAGACTCTTCTATATCGCAGTCTTATCATGTTGATCTGGGAAGAGAGCTGAAACGCTGGGTACCTGATGAAAATGTTCCACTACGTCAAGATTTAGAGAATGTGTTTGAAGATTCTTGGAACAGGTATACACATATGTTCAAATTTATGGTCAAATTTATAGTATTGGGTGTGTAGTATGCAAACTTTCAGCTAGATTCTTAGATCATGGCTTCTTAGGTGAACAATTTAAAGGAAAAAATGGTGGGAATGAAAAGATTATATATATGCACTTGCAATTTAGACTAATATTATGATATTTTGGGTGGTTGACACGTTTTTTTTTCCAGCTAGATCCTTGCTTTCTTTCTTAACATTTTAGAAGAGAGAATGTTTTATTTTTGTGCGTGAATTTCAGTTTATGATTATGACATTCCTTTTGGAAACTGATACGCACGCGTAGTATCAAATTGAAAAGAACATATGAATAAATGAGAAAAGATGATGATATTATAGATTAGAACCGGTTACAAGTTGAGAGAATAAAATGGAATCTCTCAGCTCCCCTTTGTATCCTTTGTGATCTCTCTGGATGATCTCTATTCTCTCACCCCTTACATACTTATACTCCTTAAGATACCTAGACTCACACCCATGTGATCCGTTAGAGCCATGTGCCACTGAAAATGACTCTTCCTAACCATAGTTTATTTCCTAACTATCTCTAGTAAAGCTTAACCAAAGTAAACCTTCACCTTCTCGAGCTCTCATATGTACCAGAAACTTATTTTCTCTCTATATCTCTGTTGAACTAGATTTTTATTTTTTAGTGAAAAAATATTGTATTGTGAGTAAGGGCAGTTGGTGAATGGCCACAAGATTAGGAAGAACAATGTTCCGTAGTTTCCTTTACGAACCATATTTTCTGTGTAGTACCACTCTTATGAGTCATATTTTCTAGTAAAGCATAGCTTTTATTTCCTTGATACAACTTATAATATGTCCCTTCACCGGTAATATGCTCAGCTGATGCGTTTCTTCTTGTAGGGGGTGGAATCAGTTTGAGGTGAATGAGTCACTGTTTGGAGTAAAGAGCACTTTCAATGAGGAACTCTATACCACGAAACTTGAGAAAGGTCCTCGGTCTAGAGAGCTGGAAGAACAAGCTGCGAGGATTGCGAGAGAGATTGAGGGTGAGAATACCCGAGATCTTCATGTAGCAGAGGTGATTTTGGGGGGTCTTATTAGTAGCTTGATTCCCACGTTTTTGTTGTTGTTAGAAGTCCTAATTTGTAATTGTTCATGTATGCAGGAAAGAGGCCTTCAGCTTAACGAGAAATTTGATGTTGACGAGGAAACTAAATACTCATCTGTCCGTCCAGTTCATGGATTTGATGATAGTGGGTTTGATGAGGAGGATGCTTGCAATGATCTGACTTTTGGTAGTTCATCTACTTCTGATGGCCAGCAGCCAGTTTCTTCTATTGGCAAGGGCTCTGAACAATTATGGGTATGTTTGAGTTATATTTTTTTTTAATAGTAGTTTTCAGCAAACAATTTTTGATATGATAATTCACTTTCATTCAGGATGACAATAATAATACAAATTTTGAACAAAGCTGCTCGATATCTAACGATCATGCTCCGCACCTTCTCTCTCAACAGCGATCCAAAGATTTTCTTGCCCCAGGCAGCAGTATCAGGTAATTTATTATTGTTGTCATTGGGCTTAATCATCTAAAAGAATTTCTTACATTGGAAGTTTCTGTTGGCATAATAGTGAGAGCCAGCTGGGTGAGCGAAGAAACCACAATAATTTAGAGGTTTCTCACAACAGAGTAATGGTAATGTCAGCTCCATGTTGATTATACCCCTTTTTAGTCATAGTGGCATTTTACGTTTCATTATTGTTCTATTGTTTATAACATCGATTCTGGCTTCCTTTTGTAAATACAGTCAGCTGCGGAATCGGTTTCTGGTCGTGGAGGTATGTGCTACTTCTTTCTTACGCTATTTTCTACATCTGCGCTGCATTCCATTTGTTTAGCCGTTTTATATCCGTAGATGTCTGAGTGTGTGTTCCTGCTAGCCGTTTTATATCCATAGATGTTTGAGTGTGTTTTCCTGCACTAAACGCAAAATCACTTTGCATCTTTACAAGCTTGTCTCACTTTTTCTCTGCCTGACACTAGTATTTATTTTCACATTTATTATCTCGAATTCTCGATACAAACTCTTTTAAAGTTGCTAAATGGAATCTTTATTTTCACATTTATTATCTCGAACTCTCGATACGAACTCTTTTAAAGTTGCTAAATGGAATCTAGAATAAATTGCCTTTTACATAAAGACATGGTGACCTGTTATAAAGCCTCTGTTCTGATTAGTATAAAAATTGTAGAAGAACTTAAGCATTATCTTAATGTTGAATGTGGAATATAGATACCAGTGAAGGTGAGACCTCAGGGACAAAAGGTACTGCTGAGAGAGAAAAACAAGTCAGTCAAGCTTCCGGTAAAGCAAAAACTGAAAGCTCTTCTGGGCAGTCGGCTTCTAAAAGTTCAGAAAGCCGCCCAGCTCCGTCAACATCAAGTCGTCCTGGACTATCACCAAGCTCGTCGATTGGTTCTTTGACCTCATCAGAAAAGTCCACCCTTAATCCGAATGCAAAGGTTCTCTGTTTGATTTGTTCAAACTTGATAACGTGTTATAACTGTGTTTTATTTTAGTAATTATGACTCTACTCCCTTTTGGTTTTGATCAGGAATTCAAACTCAATCCAAACGCAAAGAGCTTTAAACCGTCGCAACCGGCTGCTGCCCGACCTCAACCTCCAATGTCTGATGCCTCATTCTACTACCCTCCAGGTGGGCCTGGTCCTGTTCAGCAGATGCCTGGAATGCCGCCTGTTGGTTATGGAGTAAGTTCTTTGTGTTGCTTGCCTTAAAAAACAAAACAAAAAAGTTGTTTATAAAACTCACCGCGGAAGCAAAAAACAGCAGGTAGGAGCACCATATAGTGGCCACCAGCAGCAGATGATGTATCATCCTCAAACTCAAATCTATTATCCTACACATGGACCACCACCCCAGGTTTGACTCTTGTAACACACAAAATCACTACTTATTCACAAAAAAAAACCCAAAGAAAAAGAAGAAAGTCTCTAATAATGGTGATGATGATATATGTAGTACCCGCAGCAGCAAATGATGGTTGGTCAGCCTAGGCCAGTTGTTTACATGCCTCCTCCTTCTTACCCGCCGGTTATTGCTCTTCTTTTTCTTTTATAATAGCCAAAAGAGTTTAAAAGCTTTTTGGATGCTGAAGTCTCTCTTTTGTGTGTGTTTTTCTATAGCAGGAAATGCCATATCGTAAAGGACGAGAATAATCAAATCACCTGATGGTGATGGTGATGTTTGTTGTTTTTTTTCTTGTGTGTGTGAAGAAGGTGAACTAACCACCTCTCTGGTTTGATCCACTCTCTTCTTTCTGCTATATCTCTCTTCATCACCCAATGACTAAAAAACATTTTCTCTTTTTTGATTTCCCGGATCTCCTTTTAATATTTTGTGTTCAACAAAAAAAAAAGAAAGAAAAATAACGATCAATGTGTACTCTTTTTTTTTTTCTCTTGTATCTGAGATATATAAATAGTAGGAGTTTAGGTTTTTCTCATGTGTACATCTCACTCACTTCATTGTTTCCAGTTTTTGTGTTTTTCTTACATGCATGATGCTAATATTTCCAAGTGATTTCGTTTATTAAAAATCAAATGCTTGTGATTCGTTTTCGGAGGAATAGAAAACAACTGTATCTACTATTTTCCAACTTTTGTTTCAATTAAAGCATGTTGCATGTTTATTGGGAAAAAAGACATTGTTATCTAAAATTGGAATTATCGTATATGTGATTATTACTGTAAATTGTAAATTGATGAAGACATCTTTTTTTTGGGGAAAATTGCATAAAAAAAATTCGAGAATGACATCTAATTACATTTTAAACTTTGAGAATATAGCTCTCGTAATCACTCGGAAAAGTTCTCGCACGTGCGCTGATAAATTTTTTAACGAAATTGTACACGTAAGGGAATTACTTTTTCCAACAACTGAACTGTGTTCTCGGGCGATCCCGTTAAAAGCACGTGCTTATTTTATTTTTCTAGAACATATAAACTATTTAATTTTTTTTGGTCACGACATGAACTATTTAATTAAAAGATAAAAAAACAAAAAAAATTATTCATTCTCTCTCATTTAAAATCCCAAATCAATTTGGGGATCTAGGTTCTAAGTTAAAAATCAGAAACCTTGAAAAGAACAAACGAGAGGAACAAGGTAAGTGAGTATTCTGTTGATTTCAATCCTTAATTGCGAAATCTACAAGAGTTTTCATCACTGTTTAGTTGATCGCAAACGGCTAACAGTGCAGGTTCGGTGATTCAACACAAGAACAACAATGGTGTTTTTTGCAATTGTAAGCGACTAACCTAAGTTGTTCAAGTGTGGACTGATGAAAACCAAGGATGTAGGTTCTATGGTGGTGTAGGGCGTAAAGTTTGTCCTGGTTATGAGTCCTGCAACTTTTTCCGGTGGTATGACGTGGAGAAACCACACGGGTGACAACATATTGCTCTGAAAGAGGCAAGAGATGTAATCCGTCGCAAAGAGAGGAGATTAAGAACTTAAGGGAAGCTGTGAAAGCAGTAACTCATGAAGTTGTAAGTGAACAAGACAATACTTGTGATGAGTGTAAGACAAGTTGTGACGAATGTGAGGCACTCAAGCGAGAAGTATTGGTACTTAACGAGAGAAGTAGGATTTACCGTAATGTTTTCATCCCTTCGACGATCGGATTCACAGTGGCGATTGGAGTCATAATTGCATTGGGGAAGTAATGGTTATAAGCTATGTTCAAGCTATGTTTTGTTTTTGAAGTAATTGAAGTAATGATTCATAGCTTTTGATGTTCTGAGCTATATTATGATCGATTTTTGCTTGTATTATTATGATGAAACTTAACGACATGTTGATGATGTTTTAAACTTTTGATGTGATTTTACCCTACTTAAGATAGCATGGTCATAATCTTTTGAAGCAAAACAAGATCATCTTTTACAATATCTTTTAAAGCAAAACATAGTATAACATGTCTTTTACATTAGTACTAAGGTCACTCTTATGGTTGGGTTGGTGACTGGGGTAAATTGATATCATAGGCTCGGTTATTAAACACATCAAACACTCGATCAGTGAAGGGACTGTGTAAGATTCCCACACCTCTAGGAATGGAGTTGGTCATATTGGAGACAGTTGCTGTAACGTGGTGTCCTTCCATGCCTAGTTGCTTTTCCAAGATTTTTCAAATTCTCAAAGGGCTCATTCCTTCTATCACGGGTCTTTGGTCTGCCCCTTGACTTTCTAATTTATGGAATTGACATTGGAGGTTTGTGTGTAGGTTTCCAAAGCTTCTCCCCATTGACTAGACATATGTTATCAACATATGTGTTTCTCATGACAACTGATTCATAATAACCAGCGACATGCCTTGCAAGATCTTCTCTATTGTCATCATATACACATATTGCATGCTTCCATGGTATACCTGCATCAAACCATCACAATTACATAAGAGTAGAACAAATAAGTTCATATATAATCCATGAACAAATATACCAGTTAGATCCCAACATCTACAAGCACAATGGTGAATTGACAAGCTCACTGTGTAGTTATTTGCAAACTCAACAACCTTACAAAGAATAAAGCGACTACGTATTGTTGAGCAATGTTTCCCATCTGTTCTTGCTTTCTCTAACAAGGCCATTGTGATTGGTGTCAGAAAGGAAGTACACTTTAACCTTTGTAAACCTTTCTTATCACTCTTTTCATTGCTTGTCTTCTGATGCCTTCAAGCAAACTAAGAACATGCTTGGACCTTGATATCTTTATAGTCCTATTAAAACTCTCTGAGAAATTGTTGTGCACATCAACACTTTGTGAATCTTCTGAGAAGAGGGCTCTGCACCACTTCTTTGGCTCGATTAACAATAATGCTTCATAAGCGACATCATCATAAGCTTGAACCATCTGCATTTTCTCTTCGTACTCACTTACATTGTAACTGTAAGCTACTCCCCAAAAAAATTTATTGTATTCTGATCTTGAGAAACTCTTTCTCCAGTTTGCATATATATATGCCTTGCACACATACAATGCTCTGCATTTGGAAGTTCATCTGCCATAGCAATAATCGACCTCTTTTGTTTATAAAAATGATGGTCAATGTCTCACCTACTCCCAAGTCAAGGTCTAGTTCTTGCTTCCTAATAAACCAACCTCATGCATCTTTGTTTTCACCTGTAACTACTGCCCATGCTATAGGGAACATTCTGTTATCTACATCTCTACCCAAAGCTGCAAGAAAAATCACCTGTGAGCTCCCATTTCAAAAAAAAAAACACTCATCTAAGCCAATAACATGTCTACAATTTTTCTTCCAAACCCGACAAAATTGCTCAAAACAAATATAGAATTTGTCAAACATTTGGACACCATTGATAGGTACAATCTTTATCTCAGTGGTGATACCTGGAGTAAATCTTCTCAGTTCAGCTTCATAGTCCCACAATTTCCCAAATTGAATAGCTTGAGTTTCAAGAATAGAGTCCAAAGTAATTCTTCTTCCTCTATAGCACTTTGAGATAGAAACAACAATGTTGTACCTTGCTTTTATAATATCCTTGATTTCTGCTACTTGTAGGGAAACATTCCCTCTTAGCTCTTCCCTAAAGAGTACTACGATTACACCTTGTTTAAACACTGACACTCAACTAGACTTCCCATAATTGTGTTAGTGACTCACATTTACCATCCATTTGTTCAAAGGGACTTCAATAAAGCAATATATTTTCCATAGGTAGTTCTCTGTGCAACACGCTGCACATATTCTTGTAGTCTCTAACTTTGCCATCTTAACATCATGATGGGTTTTAAGTGAATATCGTAGAAGTTGATTCTTGAATTCTAGCTCACTATTGAACGTCTAAAATAGCCATATGACTGGCTCTTTGTCTAAATCTCCATGCAAATGTGTTCACTTTTTTGTTCTTTTCTTCTTACTCATCTATTGTTCCCATTCCTCCTTTGATTCTACTAGAGTATCATGATACTCTGAATCACCTATCACTATTTCTGCTTCTTTAGCTTCTTTAGCCTTCTCATCAGCTTCTCTACAATAAGCTGCTTTGAAATCAACAACTGTTTTTGTCCCTTCTTCAAACACTTTCTCAAACCTGTCGTCAGTAGAACCATCTCCAGGATCGTGAACAACATCATCTCCATCATTTGCTGCATTCTGATTCTGGTTACTGTCTACGCGTACATCTTCTATGGGACTCATCCTCAAATTTATCACCTTCATCATCTTCCCTTGACCTCTCATCATCCATCTCATGATCATCTTTACCATCCATCTCATGATCTTCTTCACCACTATCTCCTTCATAATCATCTTCACCACTATCTCCTTCATAATCATCTTCGCCAATATCTCCCTCACATTCATCGTTTTCTTCAGCTGCACATTCATACCCATAATCCATCCCATCTTCACCATCGTTAATATCTTCTCGTTGGTTGCTTCCAAAATGATGATTTACACCAACTATATGCTTTGAGATCTTATGTTCCAAGTAAACATCAAGCTCGCCACATTTCTTCCCAGCCATTCATAGCTCATCCATGTCAGCTTCTGTTGAGTCATACGCGTATTGTATCATCTTTATGTCATCTCCTGCAACTTTATACTAGATCAAAAAAGTGGTGGATGGATTAATTCGTCATCACGAGCAAAGATTTCAAATTTCTCCACCCAATCTCAGATGATTTCTAAGTCAATGTCTCGATACCGAGTTCACCCTAGTATTCAAAATCTTAATTTATTTTCTTCAACACTCTGCCAAAGTGAATGTTGAGTTTGAAGTGGATGACCTTGCGCATAGAATTGAATCAATGATGAAACCCAGAAAAAAATCATTCACGAACCCAAGAACACAAGAGTTACCCCATTTCAACTCAAGCATCTGATTTTTGCAGTTCGATTTGATTTCGATCCTCTCTCTCTGACAAAATCAATATACGTTTCTGATTTTTAACTTAGAATCCTAGATCCCCAAATTAATTTGGAAATTTTAGAAGAGAGAGAATGAATATTTTTTTCAATCTTGTAACTAAATAGCTCATGTATTTTAAAAAATTAAAATAAGCACGTGTTTTTAACGGGATTGCCTGAGAACACAATTTCGTTGACGGAAAAAGTAATCTCGTTAGCGCCGTGTACAATTCTGTTAAAAATTTGTCGGCGCACACGCGGGGACCATTTCGAATGTTTAAAGTGACAAAATGTCATCTTTAGGGTGTAATACAAGAGTTCTATATTCTCAAAGTTTAAAGTGTAAATAGATGTTATTCTCGAGGTTTTTTATACTATTTTTCTCTGTTTTTAGTTTTCAACTTATGAGTTATGATTGCTTACCAACCTTTAGGTAGAGTTTACCGAGTTTTGATTTCGGTGCAAAAAATTGATGTTAATGATTCCAAAAATTTATCATACTTGAAAATTGTTATTAATTAACAATATCAAATATTGCGATTTCAATTTTCATACATGACATTGAATACAGTTATTAATACATAACGTCAATCATCATCAGAGGCACCGTCAGAGACATAAACTGAATTGTTTTCTTG
>OVAN01011011.1:0-15110 GCA_900406275.1 Anastatica hierochuntica
GAGAGTGGACTAGGCTAGCCTTGCCCTTGGTCTAGGAATTGCGCTTAATAGTTTGATCTAACACCCTTATCACCGTCTATCTAAGTTGATCAATCATGACATTTATGGGTCCATCATCTTAGTTCATAGTTTATTTCGATTTAGTATCTTTCAAAGTTTATGTTTGCTTTCTTACTTTGTTCTTACTTCTAGAATATTAAGAAAACCAAAACAAAACCCAACCTCCTTTATTTGCTTATATTTAGTTTAAGTGTGTATTCCCAAAGTTAAGTTGTAACTAGCTAAGGTTTGCTCCTTGTGGTTCGACCCTTAAGTACTACGATGACATATCTGTGCACTTGCGGATTATGTGATTGTTAGGAAACGGCCTTTTATAAATTTAAAGCTTTGTTTCCTTTTGTTTCCTTTAAACAACCGCGCAACAATTGGCTGGCTGGTTTCTACCGTCAGTTCATCAAAAACTTCAGCACCTTGGCAGCACCACTTAGAGAAGTCATCAAGAAAACGGTTGCATTCAAGTGGGAATAGGAACAAGAAGATGCTTTCCAGCAGCTGAAAGGGAAGTTAATCAATGCTCCATTTCTTGTTCTACCTGATTTTTCAAAAACATTTGAAATTGAATGCGATGCTTCTGGTGTAGGAATTAGGGTTGTACTGATGCAAGAGAAGAAGCCCTTGCGTATTTCAGCGAAAAACTCAGCGGATCGAGACTGAATTATCCGACATATGACAAGGAGTTGTACGTGTTAATCCGGGCTCTTGAGACTTGGCAGCACTACCTTTGGCCTAAAGAGTTTGTGATCCATACTGAGCATGAGTCTCTTAAGTACTTAAAGGGACAACACAAGTTGAATAAAAGGCATGCTAAATGGGTGGAATTCATTGAGACTTTTCCTTATGTGATCAATTACAAACAAGGTAAGGAAAATTTGGTTGCTGATGAATTGTCTCGCAGGTATGTTTTATGTTTTACTTTCGGCTTTAGAGGCTAAATTGTTAGGCTTTGAGAACGTGAAGTTATACTATGAAGATGATCCTGATTTCCAAGAACATTTTAGAGCTAGTGACAAACATTCCAGTGGTTTGTTTTATTTATCTAACGGCTTTTTGTTCTTCGGAAACCGTTTGTGTTTACCACGTTGCTCTTTGAGAGATTTATTGGTCACGGAATCGCATGAAGGCGGCCTAATGGTACATTTTGGAGTGGATAAGACGTATCACGTGCTGAAATAGCACTTCTATTGGCCGCATATGCGGAAGGATGTGGAGAAATTTTGCAAACGATGCATCACCTGTGCACAGGCTAAGTCCACAAACACCTCACAAGGTTTGTATACTCCCTTACCTATTCCAACGAGTCCTTGGATTGACATTTCTATGGATTTTGTGTTTGGATTGCCTAGGACTAGAAAGGGTAGCGACTCAATCTTCGTTGTTGTAGATAGATTCTCAAAGATGGCTCATTTTATTGCTTGTCATCAGACTGATAATGCTGTGAATGTGACTGATTTGTTCTTTACGTATGTTGTCCGTTTGCATGGAATGTCTAGAACCATTGTTTCTGACAGAGATACTAAGTTTCTTAGTTATTTCTGGAAAACTCTATGGTCTAGATTAGGGACTAAGTTATTGTTTTCTACTACATGTCATCCTCAAACTGATGGACAGATTGAAGTAGTTAATAGGTCTTTGTCTGCTTTACTGCGTTCTGTTGTGGGAAATAATTTAAAATCTTGGGAAGATTGCTTGTCACATGTTGAATTTGCATATAATAACTCGGTCAATAGGACCACCAAATTCTAACCATTTCAGATAGTATATGGGTTTAGTCCTTTGACTCCATTGGATTTGATTCCTTTATCTCTGAAAGAATAAGCAAATCTTGATGGAAAAGCCAAGGTCGAGTACATTGTGTCTTTACATGAACAAGTTAAGAAGAACATTAAATCAAGCATTGAAGCCTGTGCAAGACAAGCCAATAAGAGGCGCAGGGAACTGATACTGGAGCCGGGAGATATGGTTCTAATTTGGTTAAGGAAAGACAGATTCCCAGAGGAACGAAAGTCCAAGCTAGATAAATGGACAGATGATCCTTTTTAAGTGCTGCAAGGCATCAATAACAAAGCCTATAAGATTGATCTTCGAGGTAAGTATATTTGGAGTTCAACCTTTAATGTTGCTGACTTGATTCCTTACCCTGTAGGAGCTGCGGATTTGAGGACAAATCCTTTTAAAGGGGAGGGGATGATGCAATACATGCTGACACATAGCTGAGCTGGAGTTAAGTGATAGCGAAGTTGAAGAGAGCATGGAGAATGAGCTGGAATTGGCGACCAAAGAGACTGAAGAAGACCAAGATCCATTTGTCTTCTCTGATGGGACTGTTACCAGATCTCAGACAAAAAGGCTTCATAACCAAATTTCCACATTGGTTTATTCAGGACCAATTCAGATTTCAGATCAAGATTCAACCAAGATTCAACCAAGACTTTCAACCATTCGGTTTTCAGCTTGGTTTAGTCGAATTATCTGTTGGATTTTAATGGGTTTTTAGACTTAGTCTATTTTATTAATTTAGGGCCTAATTTTAAGCCCAGATTTTAAGAGGCTATCGAAAATCCAAGTCCATTTAGGAGAAGGAATTTTGAGACCCCTTTAGGGTTTTAGGAGCTTATTTAAGCTTTGTTTTTTTTTTCTGACTTGTAGATCATCAAGAGTTTTAAGTTTTAATCTAAGTTTTCTTTCTGTCTCTAAAGAAAGTGAATCTCTGTTCATCGTTGAACAAACTGAATTGCTAAAGAGTTAAATCTCTAAGAGCTTCTTTATTCTTGATCAACATAAAGTTAATTCTCTAGATCTAGAATAGAACTATTCAATTCAACTCCAACGAAAAACAGATCCTAATTTTCGCAGACTTCTTTCTGAAATTAAGATCTAAAACTTTTGTTTCTTTGTTCAGAAGATCTTGGGTTGCATCAAACCTCATGCTAAATTGTGAGAAATGTCACTTCATGGTTCAAGAAGGGATAATACTTGGGCATAAAATCTCCAAGAAGGGGATTGAATTTGATAAAGCTAAGATTGAGGTGATGATGCGCTTAGAGCAAGCAAGAATGGTCAAAGGAATTAAGAGCTTCCTAGGACACGTGAGTTTCTATAGGAGGTTTATTAAAGATTTCTCACAAATCGCAAGATCGATAACAAAGCTTCTATGCAAAGACATACCCTTCGAGTTTGATGAAGCGTGTACGAAGGGTTTTGGGAAGATAAAGGAAGCTTTTGTTTTGGCTCCAATTGTACAAACTCCAAATTAGGAATTACCTTTCAAAATCATGTGTGATGCAAGTGATTTCGCGGTTGGAGCGGTTTTGGGACAAAGAAAAGATAAGAAACTTCACGTGATCTTCTATGCGAGGAAGACGTTGGATGAGACTCAAACCAAGTATCCCACAACAGAAAAGGAGCTCTTAGCCATAGTGTTTGGCTTTCAAAATTTTCGTTTTTATATAGTGGGATCGAGGGTAATAGTATACACGGATCCCACCGCTTTGAGACACTTATTGGCAAAGAAGGATGCTAAGCCAAGGTTGTTGAGATGGATTCTCCTCCTACAAGAATTTGATCTTCAAATCAAGGAAAAAGGGATTCGAGAATGGAGTGGTGGATCATTTGTCAAGGATGAAAGTTGATGATAGTCTACCAATCAATGACTCTCTCCCGGAAGAACAAATTAATTCGGTAGAAACATTCTTCCTCATTAAGGGAGATCTCAAACAATGAGAGGAAGAGAATGCGAGTGTGATGTGTGTTGAGTTTACTATTTATAAATCTATCTCCCTACTTTCAATCCCGCAAGAGAACGGGGTCAATCGTAGTACTTTAGGGTCGTCCAAGAATTTAGAGGCTTATACTAGAGAACCTAAACAAGGAGAATGCACTAATGGTTCTAGACTAGGGAGCGATATAGTAAGAGATTGTCACGGATCTCTACTAAACTTAATGGAAATCAAAGTCAACCATAGTGAGTATGCATAAAAGAAAGCAATAAACAAACCAGTATAAAAGTAAAACAAGAAAAGAGTAAACTTGGATCTAATCAATAAAAAGATAGGATCTTGAGATAATGGTTATGGGTTGGGGTTCAATCTAAAGATGCAATGGACTTCGGTAAGGCTTTATTAGAGGATCGAAGCTATTCCTAGACCAAGGATCCCTTTATAATCGATTAACCCACTCTTGTGACGGAGATCTATTCACCTATACACATTACAAGGCTCAACTCTCGTTTGTTGCCCATCTAAACATGTATGTGATAGTGAGTCTCAAGCCCTTTTAGCCATTTAACACCTTGGTGTCTCTAGGCGTCTTTGAGCAAGCAATAAACTTTTAAGGAACTAAACTAGATCCAGTAGGAATCTATCCCAAGATCTAGCCTAAACATCTATTAGAACCTTAGATCTAACCCAGCCTACTATATCTCAAGATCCAAGATGGATCTACTCTCTAAAAGTCATAGAAATCCAAAGACAAGAAATGGGTCTTTAAGCTCCCATAGTTTTAGAAGAATAGATCTAAAGAAAGAGATAAGAAAGATAAGATCCAAATTACTCAATAAAAATAAAGAGTTATTACAAGGTCTTTAGATCTTAAAATAAAAGAAAAGAGAAGTGTTCTTAAGCTAATAAAATTTTGTCTCTTTGTTCTTGGTGTATAAGGGGCTATTTATACTAAGAAAGAGAGAGAGGAAGCCCTAAAAAGGGCCTTTTTCCACGTCAATTCTACATAGCATCGACCCAAGGTCGCCTGGCATCGACCCCTGGGTCGTGTCTGCGTTGAGTTGGGCAGCAAGCTGCCAAGGTGATGCAGCATCGAACCAAGGTGATCCAGCATTGACCTCTAGGTTGATGGCTGCTTCCCTTGGCAGTTTCTTGTGGCTTCTTGCTCCTCTTTGATGCTTTGTTTGATCCCAACTTCCTCCATGGTGTTTAGCTCCTTTTGTCCATAGTTTTTAGCTTGAATTCCACCTTAGATTCACTTTTAGAGCCTCCATGAATCAATCTCCAAGTTGCACCTACAAATGCAAAGAAAATAGTATGCAAATGCAATATGTTCCTCAACTAGACTCTAGAATCAAACTAATGCATTATAAGACTTATATGCAATAGTTACAACCTAAAAGTGGAGAAAACTAAGCTAAAATGCATCAAAATATGCATGAAAATATGTATGCATCAACACCCCCGGACTTGTCCTTTGCTTGTCCTCAAGCAAACAACGAATACCAAACCCGAAAATGAGGTTTGCAAGCGAGAACTCAAAACCAAGATATGAAAATTAATGTCTTATGCCCAATGTCCTCAAAACAAGTTAAATGTTGCAAATATCATCTAAGATTTTAAGTAGTTCTCCATGATCATCACAAAACCAACTCTTAGAATCTAAGCTAAGCATCCATAGACTATCTCATCATCAATTCCTTTTTATATTCAATTATGCATAGGCGTGAGTTCTTCAATAATGGGCAATGTATCTCATCCATTCGGTTTGGAGTTCAAAGAATGGTTTTAATGTAAAGAAGCGTAAAAATAAGAGGGCTCCCTCGATTTTGAAATGGTTTCTCTCAAAAAAGTAGTGCAAGACACTAGGCAAAAGCAAGGTGGTAGCCAAAACATTTACGCATACAAAGCATTTACTTCCTCTATTTGTTCCCACCCCATTGCTTCCTAACGATCTAGGCACTTTCTTGATATAATTACCCATCCTAAATCTAGAAACCATAAGCTTTAATTGAACAAAACTCACTCATTCTTTTTCTTTCTTTTTGTAGTCAACTAGAGATTCTTAAACTTTTAGACTTCTAAGCTACTAATCTTCTTTTGAATTTTAAGAGCCACTATCTAATCACTTGGATTCTTTGTTCTTTTTCTTTTAAGGGTGGACTCTCTAAGCTTTTAGTTTTCTAAGGTTAGAGCTTAAACTTATTACTTATCTCTAGTGCCTTTTTCTTTACTTCTTTTTCTTATCTTTTTCGATTTTTACCTTCTTCCTTTTTCTTATTGAAACAACCTAGGATCATATAAGCATTAAGGAACATCTACTTGACTCAATACTCACTACCATTCCCAAGACTTAGATAAACCCAAAACTACAAATATTTTCCCCTCCTATAATTCTAGTTAGCCTTAAAGTGAGGCTAACTCTAAGGAAGTATCCTCTTTGTTGTTCAACTTCAATTCACGCTGGATTATACCCATGTGTGTACTTTCCTAAAGAGGCCTCATATACGGAATAATAGGGGGTTTTGAAGGAAAGTGTTGAGGGTTCATAAGGGTAGGTCACTACTCTAAAGATATGAGTAGTCATTTGAGCTAAGATAGAGTGGTAAAAGATGGTTAAAACATAGCTCAAATGTAGTGATTTCTCATGGTCAAGTATGAAAAAGGCCATAAGCAAGATGCTAAAATTTATTAAAAAGCCATCTTAGATAAGAATTGACTCAAAATATAATCTACTTCAACATTACCAAAGACCTTTAAGTGGTCAATTCCGATCAAGGATTATCCTAAGACAAAAAGAGGTCTAGGCAACATCTTACTTCCAGTGAGGGCATTATTCATTAAGCAAAACTCATCTTTCTATGAGGTAGTTTCATCATTGTTCCCTATGAAAAATGCAATCCTATATGCTCTTACAAACTAAGTATTCACAAATGTATGCAATCTATATGCAAAGCTTTGAAAATCTTTTTGGATTTTTTGAAAATTTTTTAATATCTACAATGCAAGACTCAATATGCATGAAAAGAAAAAAAACATAAAAACTAAAAATAGCATTAGTACTAAGCCCCTCCCCCAGAGTTAAACTTCACCGTCTCGGTGAACTTTAAACCGTGAGAGTGACCTATTAAAAACACACAAGAAAATTGAAAATATGCAATGGTATATACAAGGGAAAGTAGGTGTACCTTTAGACAACTCACATGTATGAGTGTCTTGATGAATCAATGGATGGCTTGGGGTCTTCATAACGGATGGATCCCCACCATGGTCTCGATGTTTCGCTAATGGGGTCCTTTCCATTTCTTCTCCATGATTTCTCTTGAGGTGAAATCCTTGGTGGTTGAATTGGTTGCTCAAGAGGCTCTTGGATGGTCAAAGGCGGGTGAGACACCGAATATCTCGGCATTTCGAACACATGCTTCTTCCTTATTGAATCTTCCTCATCGCTATTGATTGAGGAGGCGTAGCGGTTGTATTTAGCGCTTCCCTTAATCGCCTTCCACAATTCTTCTTGATTTGTAGGGTGTTCCGCTTGACTTGATTATCCAAGAAATGCTCATGGGGTGTTTTTCGGGTTGGTGGCTTACAATCATGATTGAGGAATTCGTTTCCAAAACTCTCTTCATCTTCTTCTCTTTCGGGGGTTTCTCGTTCGTCATCTAGTTAGATTACCGACTGTAAGTGGAGCTTCCTTCTCTTTGTCGCACGGTTTTGTGGGAGGTTGAAGACAATCGAAGGAGTCACCGTAGTTGTAGTCAAAGGCTTCAAAGGAAGGTTAAAAACGTGTCATTTCCTATGCACGTTCATAAAAGTATAGAGGACCTCTCCATTAGGGCTGAAGCCGAAAATGAACCTCTAGTCCAACAAGTATTGCATGTCAAGCCTTCTTCCTTAATGTGGTTTTCATCGTTGACCACTTCATCGTATTCCTTGTTCTTCCAATTCTCAAGTTGTATTCTAAAATAACAAAATAACGGGGTAAACATTCCTCCAATCCTAATCACGAGCTTCCTTTCTAATTGGATATCCGCCACGTGTTCAAGAAGGATAGCTATGAAGATCATCCTTGTGTTAGTGTCTTCTCCCAACGGGTCAAACCATCTCCCACCATGCTCCCAAAGATTCTTCTTCATTCCTTGGAACAAGAAATGCAAAGCCTTGTTCATCATAAAGTGGCGGTTCTCACTCACAAAGAAAGCGTTCGCCAAAAACTCCATTGTGTAACGAATTGTTGGATTGAAAATCTTGGTGATGGTGGCTTCATCTTCAACATAGTCTCCAAATCTATCGTCCTCCATAGCTTGCTTACATCCAACCCTTCTCGAAATCCAATCTTGTTCCTCTTCCTCTCAAATCCATAAACTCGACACAAGTCTCTTGTCGAGATGATGAATTCTTCGTTCTTGATATGGAAGGTGACATACCTGAGACTCGCTTCAAAGTCACTTCCATGGTGGAAATCCATTGTCGCTAGGAATTGGAGAGTCGGTTGGACATAGGTTGGGCAGTGGATTTCGAATAACCTCCCGAGGTCCATATATCCTAGCAAGTATTTGACTTAATGGCTAATCCCCATTTTAGACATCATCGTATCATCTAACCACAATGTCCATTGAACGTTTGCATACCTTTGAAGATGATAGTATCGTTTCTTTTTCTTTTCCAAACATGTTGGATAAGAGAGCCTCATATTTTGACGTGGTGCTGCCATTTGCTTTGATCCTACACTTGAGAATGTAGCAAAGTGAGTTTCAAATCTTTTAAAGAACATAATGAGAAAGTAGAGGGGTTAACATTGAGTTGGGATCATAAATTAAGCACAAACATTTCCAAGATCTATTCAACTATCTCAATCTTACTCATTATCCCAAATGCATCATGCTTAGTTAGAACCAAAATGCCATATTAATATGTGATACAATTTTCGGCCATAATGGTTAAAACATGCACTTGTCTTTTTCACTACTTAAACTAATGGCTTTCGTTCAAATACTTTCTAGACTACTAAGTTCAAAATCCAAATGATACCTTTCAAAGACCTAATCCAAATTTAGACATATGTGCACTTAATATAATATGTCCAAGTTTATTTCTCATTTATAAGACTCAAAGTAGTAAGGGCAATTCACACACAATTAAACCAAGCATTCAAACAACCACCTCAAGTTTAGCTATGAAAGAACCAAACATCTACTTTCCTTTTATGGGAACCAAACAATTAAACCAAAAATTCAAACAACCACCTCAAGTTTAGCTATGAAAGAACCAAACATCTACTTTCCCAATTAAAGAAAGTAGTCAAAGGTTCTTACCAAATCCAAAGCCCAAAGCTATAAGTCACCAACAAGTTCAAGTTTCCTCAAAATAGAAAATTCAAATACTATTTACTTCAAACACACAACCTTAGATTCTTGCAATTCTAAGTGTTTCTAAGAAAATGTAGATCATGACACCTTCATGTCTAAGCCTTTCCTAGCTTAAGATCCCATTAAAAATCATTATCTCCTTTCCTACTCTAAGAATCGAAATTCAAGAAGTGTAAAGGAGGTTTTAGAGATTTCCATACATTGTTCTTGATCTTGTAAAGAGAATGGGATGAGGAGAGAACCTTGAATGAACTTAGAAAAACAAAACCAAAGATTTCCAACACAAATCTCTCTTTGAAAACAAAAGCGTCTTCCTTAGTAAATCTCTTTGAAAATGGCGACACAAGGAGTACAAGAGAGAGAAAAATGGCTTCTTAAAGTTGTGGTTGAGAATGAGCAAGTACAGAACTTATTTAAAAGGTAGTCCCCAAATTTCTAAAAATTCAAGTTTTAAAGGGGACAAATAGCAAAGTGGTCCAAAGCTAGATTTTCTTTTTAATTAAATTGGGAGGAAAACTTATTTTCTTGACCTTGTAAAACCTTGAAACAAAGGTTTTAAATTGATCAAAAAGGATTTAGTTTTCTTCAATCAAGCTTTTGCGAAATTCACTCTTGATATTCTTTTAAATGGTGAAATGCAAATTAGATGCTTGAATTTTGGAGAACTTACCTAAGCCAATGGAGTGTCTTTAAGATTGAGTCATATCGAGTTGTTGAAAACATCAATCCATTACTATGTTTTGGATTTGATCTTTTCTCTTAATTAGCTCTCCTTTGGTATTTAAGCTTAGTTGTTGGGATTCCATTGTCCCTCATGATCTTCTCAACTTTGTCCCGTTGAGAGATGAATTTTCCCAACTTCTTCTTGGCAATATCATTTGTCTTAGCTTCTTCTTCCCACAACTAGGGAATATCCAAAAGACATTTCTTCTTGAGTTCTTTGTAATGCAACTCAAGGATTTTCTTCTTGAAGTGTTGAGGGTATGGGAGAGTGGATTTAAGAACCGGAAGACTCAAAATGGGGAAGTCTTCCTCACTCACCTCTTCTCCTATAGGCATGTACCTAGGAGTTCTTTCCTTTTTCTTCAAATATCTCTTTCCTTGAGACATTGAGTTTTTCTTCTTCTTTGAAGCTATTATCCTTCTTAGTTTCCTTAAAAGTTTCTTTCTTAGTAGCCTTATCAACAAGCAAAGGCTCTTCTTCTTCTTTCTTAATATTGACACCTTCTTTTTCCAAAGGAGTGTCCTTTTTCTCAAGCTCCGTTCCAATTGGAGCGTATTTTTCTTCAATTTCAAGGTCTATTTCGGCATGACCATCCTTAAAATACGGGTTCCCAAACAAATTCACATCCAAGCAATTAACAACCTCCTCAAGATGATTCAAAAACAAATTCTCAAAATCTTCAATAATCTTTTCCTCTTCAAGAGTAAAGACAATACGGTCCCATGGTTGAGGAGTGTGGTCGATCTCTTCTAAGAAGGCATTATAAAAGTCTTTGCTTTATTCTCCCTTCTCTTTAGCTACTCCTTTTCCCTTACGGTCCGAGATCACTTGTTGCAATTGAGAGTCTATCACTTTTACATGTGAAGCGAGAGCTTCATGTTTAATATTCATATCACGGTAGATGAACTCTATGTTCACATTCATTTTTCCGAACTTCTTGTTGAGATCAGCTTTTTTCTTGTTTTGTCCTTCCACTAGCTTCTTAAGCATAACATGATTCTCTTCTTCTTTAGTAGGACCAATTTGTTGTTGAGGCTTTTGGTAGTAGCCTTTCTTAGATTGGTATTGGTACCCTTGTTGGTTTGTTTTTGAAGGATACATTTAATCTTGTAGATTCTCCACATTAGTGCTTTGGTAGGATAAGTTGTTGTTGAAAGGCTTGTACCCTTGGTAAAAGGGTTTTTGGTAGTACCCTCCTTGTATGTATCTCACTTCCTCTTGATTCTCAACCTCTTGTCCCTCGACTTCGGTTTCCGCAAAGTGAACACTTTTTCTTGTTTGTTGTATGAACCTATCAACTTTATCATTCAGCTTCTTGATCTTGTTTTCCTTAGGCCCGGTGCTCCTCACTGTTCTATCATAGTCATCCCCATCACAATTGTCGCTTTGGGAAAGGTTGTCTATGAGCTTCTCTCCTTGATCGGCAGAAAGACTAGCAAAGCTTCCCATGGAGGCGGTGTTCAAAGCCAATCGGTACTTCTCGTGGATATCTCTATGGAAAATTTGAAGAAGGTTTCCCTTTTTGATATCGTGATGAGGACAACTCCTTATATATCCGTTGAAGCGCTCCCAAGCTTCATAGAGCGATTTCATTTCTCCTTTCTTAAAGGTGGAGATCTCATTTCTAATCTTTGCCATCCTTTAAGGGCGAGAAGAACTTAGCCAATAGTCTCCTTTTTCCCTCGTCCCATGTTGTGATAGAAGAGGTCACAACTCCTTTCTCCCTTTGAGATGCTTTGTCTCCTTGAAAGAATGGAAACAAAGTCAACTTGATGATGTCCTCTGGCAGTCCATTGATTTTTACCATTCCGGTAAACCTTTCAAAGTTGTCCAAGTGCTCAAGGGGGTTTTCCAACGCAAAACCAAAGAATCTAGCTTGTTGCACCATATTGATCAAGCTTGACTTGATCACGAAATTGTTGTTTCGGATTGGTGGGGCTCTTATACCCATCCTTTCACCATTAGTAAATGGGTCATCACCTTCTCCAATCCTCGGTTCTTCTCTTAGAAGGTGGAATGGACGTTTTCCTTGGTCTCATTGACCCATGAAATTCCCTTGATTGAGAGGGGAAACTCGTTCTTGTTGAGGTTTCTCCATAGGTGGAGGATTCTCTTGTTCAGCCTCTTGATTGAAACCAACCTTATTAGATAGGCTTGTCTCTCTCTAGCTCTTCTTTGTTTTGAGTGTTTCCTTTCAATGATTGTTGGGTTAATGTCAAGAAGTCTTGTATTTGGCTCACTCCTTGATTTTATTATCATGTACCTTCACAAATCAAAGAAAATCAACAAAAGAAAGTAAGAAAATTAGATAAAATAAGCAAAAGATAAATCCTAGTCCTGGAATCCTAAAAAATCTCTTTGAAGTTCCTAGGTAAAGCCTAAATCCCCGACAACGGTGCCAAAACTTGATGTGGGTCGAGTTTACTATTTATAAACATATCACCCTACTTTTAATCCCGTAAGAGAACGGGGTCAATCGTAGTACTTTATGGTCGTCCAAATATTTAGAGGATTATACTAGTATAAGCTAAACAAGGAGAATTCACAAAGGGATATAGTAAGGGATTGTTGTGGGAACCGAAATTCTCACTGTCAATGTTATGTAGTTCAGGACTCTTTGAAGCCAAAGATCGACAGATCAAGCAGTGAGTGCGAAAGTTAATAGATAAGAAATACGAAATTAATCTGCGAGATAAGATCAAACAAAACAGCGTCAGTAAATCGAATATGCGAACAGATTGCGAGATTCAGGTTAACAAGATTCGTAAGGTGAAATTGAGATGAACAATATGAATAACGTAAGTGAGATTAATATGAAACAGATTGCGAAGTGAGATATGTAAAACGATAGTAAAGTATTAGGATTCATAATGAGAAACCGTATGAACACGAAAAGAAAATCGTTAATCAGAACGTGGACAACAATCGAAACACACATATTACGAAGAAAGTATAAGGGATCTTATTCGAATTCGTGGTTTGAGTGTGCGCAATCGGTGTTAAGCCGTGGCCGCAAGAACTGTTGGCGACGATTACCTAGAACTACAGCGTAGACTCGTAACCTAGTTGAGACGCAGCTCGCTAACGAAAACAAAGTAAGAACCCTAGTTTTTTCTAAGTGTTTTGTGGTGACGATGGCGGTTCTACGAAGCGATAAGTCCAATCGTATGGTTTAGACATTTACGGTGTTCGAGTTAACCGTTGTCGTTTATATGATTGATACAAAATCCTAAGGAAAGGATAAGTCTTTACGTTTATCGTCGTGACGCTTTGACGGAAACTCCAATCGAGACAAAACGAGAGATGATCGAATGACGGTTCGAAAGAGACGACGATAAGAAAGGACGTGGTTCAGTCAATGGATAACGATTGACGATTGTCCGTGTCCTGGCGCCAATTGGCGTCAAGACCAAACCTTAGGCTTGGCGCCAACTGGCGTCAAGACTATATTGATCCTCAGTCTTGGCGCCAATTGGCGTCAAGACTAGACTCGTTCGTAGTTCGGTCGTAGATTGGTGTTTAGATGTTTTCCCGAGACGATGCGGTTATTCGACGTTTGAATGTTTCTCCGAAACGATGCGGTTATCCGACGTTTGCAGTGCTTTTGTATCGTTCCGAAGTTTGTATCTTGGGATCTTTCGGGAGTTATTCAGGATCCTCGAACGTAAGTTTAGCATTCCCGCATTTAGTTGCTCGTGGATGGCTAGACTCTGTTGAACGATCGTCTACGCGCCAATTGGCTTGCAGTCTTGGAGCCAACTGGCTTGTTTTCTAGATGACGGCAAGTCTACATGACGTTAAGTCTAGACGATGACGAGTCAAGACAAAGGTAAGTCTAGACGACGCTAAGTCTAGACGACAATAAGTCTAGACAATGGTAAGTCTAGAAGACGTTAAGTCTTGACGACTATAAGTCTAGACAACGGTAAGTCTAGAAGACGTTAAGTCTAGACGGCGGTGAGTCCAGACGTTGGTCGTGTTTCCGAGTAAGTCCGATTAGAGATGCGATCTTGGACGTTGATTTCGAGATGGTCGTTTTTGACACCAACAATTGTCACGAGTTTCTACTAAACCTAATGGAAATCAAAGTCAACCATAGTGAGTATGCATAAAAGAAATCAATACACAAACTAGTATAAAAGTAAAATAAGAAAAGAGTAAACTTGGATATAATCAATAAAAAGATAGGATCTTGAGATAATGGTTATGGGTTCGGTTTCAATCTATAGATGCAATGGACTTGGGTAAGGCGGTATAGAGGATCAAAGCTATTCCTAGACCAACGATCCCTCTATATTCGATCAACCTACTCTCGTAATGGAGATTTATTCACCTATACACATTACAAGGCTCGACTTTTGTTTGTTGCCCATCTAAACATGTATTTGATAGAGAGTCTGAAGCCTTTTTAGCCAGTTAACACCTTGGTGTCCTTTTGGGCAAAATACTCTCATAGCTCAAGGTGAAAAACATAGATCTAGTTCTCACAAGCATTTCATCAAACACTTTCTAGGTGTCTTTGAGCAAACAATGAACTTTTAATGAACTAAACTAGATCTAGTAGGAATCAATGCCATGATCTAGCCTTAACATCCATTACAAGCAAGATCTAACCCTAGTCTACCATATCTCAAGATCTATGATGAATCTATTCTCTAAAAGTCATGGAAATCCAAAGACAAGAAAAGGGTCTTTGAGCTCTTATGGCTTTAGAAGAATATATCTAAAGAAAGAGATGAGAAAGATAAGATCCAAATTACTCAAGAAAAATAAAGAGTTATTACAAGGTCTTTAGATCTCAAAATTAAAGAAAAGAGAAGTGTTCTTAAGCTAAAAAAAAGTTGTCTCTTTGTTCTTGGTACATAAGGGGCTATTTATACTAAGAGAGGGGGAGAGGAAGCCCTAAAAAGGGTCTTTTTCCACTTCAATGCTACAGAGCATCGACCCAAGGTCACCTGGCATCGACCCCTACACTACAAGAAAACTGTCTTTTTGCGACTGATTATTGCGACCGTATAAGTAGTCGCACATACAGTGACCGTTTTACGACAACATAACGACACTTTAACGATGGAAAAATGCATTGAGGTAAAACAGTCGTTAAATTACGACCATAACCAAGAGTCTGAAAAACGTCACAAATTAGCGATTATTTAACGAGTAAAAAACAAATAGTCGCAAAATTGCAATTGTTTTCAGACCATATCACGCAGTTGCAGACGAAGTAACAAAATAGTCGCA
>OVAN01011012.1:0-15109 GCA_900406275.1 Anastatica hierochuntica
ACAGGTCCCTGCCCCTCAGGAATCAAGTTGCTAGGAGAGAACTCCAGGCGTACTCGAGGAAACGAGGGTTCGGATATTAGGTCTCGGAAGGTAACTCCCGAGCCCTGCCGCTGTGAAGGCCTGGCGGTTGTGGTCAGTGACCTCGTTGCTTCTTCGAACTGTTGTTGTCGGAGAGCAAGCTGCTGCATTGTGCGTTCGNCATCATCATTCGTCGGATCTCAGAAAGCTGAGCTTCCGCTTGATTCGGAGCAGATATATGTGGCGAAGAGCCAGCCGGGAGTGGTTGTTGCGAGTTTCCTTGGGCTAATAGCCCTGAGGTATTGCCACCAGAGGGTCCTTGATTGGTTATCCCGGTGGTGGTCTGATCGGATTGAGCACCAGCCGAAGGCTGTCGCTCAGAGCAGTGATCGGGATGCTCAGGCTCCGAGGAAGGGGGATCGGATCCTCCGTCGTTCGGAGAGTCATAGCTCTGATTCGTTGAATCAAGATCGGATGGATTCGTTCCCTGATCAATAGGATTCATTCTCAAGCTACTGAGTGAGGGATTCAGTTATCTTTCCCCACAGGCGGCGCCAAATGTGAGGGATTAAACTCACCTCGTAGGTTTAGTGATTAGTGTTTAATTTTAGGGAGAGATTACGTGGGTTGAATCCCGTAAGAACTTAAAGAACGAAAGCTATTTGTATTGATGATTGTAATCTGAATAAAAGAGTACAAAAGAGGTTTTGCGTGACGAATGNTTTAAGATCGATACAACGATAATCAAAAGTAGGTAAAAGTTTCTAGATTGATGATTAGTTGAAGCCCCCTTTTGTTTGCCTCCTCTCCCTCTTATATAGCTCTTTTCCTCATTGGAGACCTGTTATAACTGCTCTGAGATCTCCTCCTTGATTTCCTGAATGTTCAACAACTTTATTTGACCGAGTCCATGGCTTCTTTGACTCGTCCGAGACCTGCTGCACCAGCTCCCTGTTCTATGAGACCTGGACCTCTTCAGTTTCAACGAGAGCTCTAGGACCCTCCTCTGCGTTAGTTTTAGGTCGAGTCAGCCATCGGCAGACTTGTTTTGGGCCTTTTCTTCATTTACTCACTTCTCTAGGAAGCCTTAACCCTTTTGGCGGGCTCATCACCAGTGGGCCAGATTCGGGCCCAACACCAGGCTACTAAGTTAAAGATCCAAAACAAGATAAGGATTTAAAAGCCTCCCCAGGCTATTAAGTCTTAAAAGCAACCAAAGAAAAAGTCCCTTGGGCAAGAGTTCTAGACTTAAATCAAAATAAGCTAAGAAGAGCCCCTGGCTCTTAGACTCCCTTCCCTCCATCCCCATCTGTTCCAATAGCTGGATCTTCTTCCTCTACCTCTTTGTCATTACCTCCTTTATATGTCTCGACTGGAGCTGAACAATGTTCCACCAAACTTAGATTAAAACCAAACTCTCCAGAGAAAGCCAGATTGAACATATTAATCTCAAAAGTACCTGAGCTCTCGGATAGCTGAGGAAGAGGTAATTTACTAACTGAAAAGTCAGAAACCTGAGCCTTCTCGTAAGCAACAGTGGCTTCAGGTAGCAGAGCCATTAGGTGATTGTACTCATCTTCAGCATTCTTGATTTCGTTAGCTAGCATCTCTTTCAAGAGATCAGCGTTAGCTTGCAGCTCATGAGCATAGACCTGGAGAGAGACCTCCTCTTTCTTCTTAAAAAAATTTTCTTTAACAGAAACCAGGATCTTGTTGTAAGCATCATCAACTTCCTTCTTATCCCTCCTCATGGCTAGCTTAATTTCAGCTTCCTTGTTCTTCTGGTGATCTTGGGAGGATGCAATCAGCTCTCAGACTTGTTGCTCAGCGATTTTTTGAGCACTCTCTATATCAGAGATCCGCCTATTCTTTACCTGAAGATCAAGGGCCTGGCTCTCAACTTTCTCCTGGAGAGCTGTCATAAGAGAGTTGAGCTCTCCTGCCTCAGCTTGAAGCTTAGAGACTTGAGCTTTGGCTTGATCAAGGTCCTCCTTCGTGGCTCTAAACAGTTTTGTGACTTGAGCCAGCTCATCGGCATTAGGGGTGCCATTGACAGTGTCCTCAAGCTTTAGCTGAGCTCTGTTAATAGCTCCAGCTAACTGTCACAAGAAACGGGAAGCAGTAAGCTAAATGTCTAAAGGAATGTACATAATTCGTAAGATTATCAAGACCTCATTCCTGACCCAAATAGTGAGTGATCTCGATATATTCATCTCTATTGGTCAAATTGTTAATGGAAGGAAAAGTGCATCCAATCCTCTTCATGTGCCTCATCAACGTTCCAAGCCCCCAGGAGTCATCTAGGATCAATCCTGACTTTGAATGAGCAAAACTCCAGCCAACGGTTCCTCCCCTGGAAGAAGAGGAAGAGGACCTAGAAGCTCTTTCCCCATAATCAGTTCTGGGTCTCTTGTTAGTTGGAGGCTCAGTCTCTGGACGGTCCCTGGCAGCTTGGAGGTTCGGATCCACCGCCTGGACCTCTAGACCTGGGGCTACCTTCTGAACATGTGAAACATCATGGATAGTAGTGATAGGAGTAACTTCTTTGACAATGTTTGAGGTTCCATCATCCAGAACCTCCTTCAGGGAGCTGAGAAACGAGCCTCCCTGATTCTTGTCACTTCCCCGAGAGCTGCTTGCAGCCTTGGCTTGTTTTCCCCTAGCACGAAACGATGGTTGAAGAGGCATCTTTGGTTGTTGAGTCTTCTCGGTTCCTGAGGTACTAGCTTCTGTGGAGACTGTTACAACAGCGTCGTCTTCGGAAACTAATAAAAAAAAGGGGCCAACAGGAAATACTAACCTTAGGTTCCCTCGGGCTAAGCTTAGACTCCTCAAATTAGCAAAGTAGGAAAAAGGCTAGTTACCTTGCAATTGAGTAACAGGCACAGGTGCCGGAAAGTTAGCTCTGTATTTTTCTGGGAACCTAGCAGCGCTAATCCTGGAAGTCGTGTATGCGTTCCAGTTAGAAGGACTTTGCTTCAGCCTTCAGAGCAAGGCTCTTGTGANCCGAGAGCTGCTTGCAGCCTTGGCTTGTTTTCCCCTAGCACGAAACGATGGTTGAAGAGGCATCTTTGGTTGTTGAGTCTTCTCGGTTCCTGAGGTACTAGCTTCTGTGGAGACTGTTACAACAGCGTCGTCTTCGGAAACTAATAAAAAAAAGGGGCCAACAGGAAATACTAACCTTAGGTTCCCTCGGGCTAAGCTTAGACTCCTCAAATTAGCAAAGTAGGAAAAAGGCTAGTTACCTTGCAATTGAGTAACAGGCACAGGTGCCGGAAAGTTAGCTCTGTATTTTTCTGGGAACCTAGCAGCGCTAATCCTGGAAGTCGTGTATGCGTTCCAGTTAGAAGGACTTTGCTTCAGCCTTCAGAGCAAGGCTCTTGTGAATTTTCCAGAAAGCTTTGGGGGATCTTCTATACCTGCCAAATAAATAGAGTCGTTAACATGCTGTAAAAGAGTAAAGTAGAATAAGCACTTTTCCTAAAGACCCTAACCAGAAGCATCAGACCAAGTATTTTTTAGATTCCGACCCATCGGAACCGTAGAAGGGTCAACCTTAACATAAAAATACTTCTTTCTCCAGTCCTCATCGTTACCGAAGAACTTGAAGACAATTAAACCTTGACGGCAAGGAAGGTAGTAGGTACCACTACCCCCTTTGCTAGAAGTCCTCTCCTTGATCATGTAAAGGCTCATCATATCACGAAACTTAAGGGTAATCCCTTCTTCCTTGGACCTCGTGATAAAGCCATTAATCACCCTTATCACAGAAGGACAAAGCTGAGGAAGAGCAAGGTGATAGTGATCAAGGAGGTCCAGCAGCAAATCGGGTAGAGGAAGTCTGAGATGACTTCTAGTGATATACTTCTCATGGAGACAAAATCAGCCCTCAGAAACATTCTCAGGGGTTTCGTCGGGAGAACAGGCTCTCGCAAGCTCCTTCGGGCCTCCGGCCTGAACCATGAGGTTAACCACCTCTTTATCCTTCAGAGAAGAGGGCTGATGAGGGCCGAAAGAGATACTGCCGCTAGAACCGTCACCCTTTTTGGATCGCTTTGCAACCCTGTGAGCAATCGAATCTTTAGCTTTCTTCTCTTTCTCTCTCCTCAACTCTTCTCGGATCTCTTGCTTCACTTTCATGATCTCTACACGAGTCAGAGGTGCTTTCGTCTCCCCGGAACCCTCATCCCGTTGATCCATCGAGAGAGTTTGAAGGAAATTTCAGAAAGTAGAGAGAAAATAAGGGGAGTTGAAATCAAAAATTAACAGGTCTAAGGGACTAAGGTTTCAACGAAGTAACAACAAAAAAAAGAAGATGAAGAAGTAAAAGAGACTAGCAATCAAGTAAAAAAAATTTAACAAGAGAGAGAGTAGTGGGAAGTTACCTTCGAGCTTGCGCCGAGACGTGAGATAATGGGTCGTAGCAGTTAATGATTGCAGACTTTATATCGTGTTAGTTTCGATAAACACAAAAAAAAATTCAATTTCCTTCTATTCTCAATCGTTGATCTAATCGAACAAGATCTCAGCCGCACATTCGAAATAGGCGAGATCTACGAGAAAGATTAGGAGCTATCTCCTCGTTAGCCGCAAAAGTAACAATGACGATTAGGTTTAGCTTTCGATTGAGGAGGGCCTTCAAACGAAAGCTGGGGGCAACTGTTGGGCCCGAATCCGGCTCATTAGTTACAGAACCTGCAGAGGAAGCTCAGCCTACGATTAAGGCCTTGTAAAGAAATGATCGATTAGAGAAAGGCCCAAATTCAGTCCATCGAAGGATGATTCAACCTGAAGCAAAGGCAAAGAAGGAGCCTAGAGCTCTAGTCGAAACTGAAGAGGTTCAGATCTCGCCGTAACAAAAAGTTGGCGGAAATAGGTCCAGGACAAAGGAGAGACGTCATAGACTTGGTCAAGCAAGTTTTTGGGTATCCCGGAAGATCAGGAGGAAATCACGAGACCGTTGCAACAATCTTATAACGTAGAAGGAGCTATTTAAGAGAAGGAAGAGGTGAACAAGAGCTTCTTCTTCAACTCATCTTCAACCTAGATACTCTTAGCTACTTTTTAATTATCGTTGTATTGAGAAAATCATTCTTGAGTGATATAAGATTCCTGTTCATTGATCATTCGATATACCAAACCTCTTTTGTACTCGTTGTATCATTTATCAATCTCAATAAAAGTAATATTCATTCGACTAGTTCTTACGGGATTCAGCCCACGTTATCTCTCCCTAACCTAAACATGTTCACAAGATCTTAGAGGTGAGTTTAATCCCTCACAGGGTTGTGGCTCATTATGACACGCCTGTTGGGTATGGATTTCGTAAACCCACTAAAAAGAAGGGTTCAGATAAAGATCAAAGCAACAGCAGAGACCTGGTCAGGTGGAGCAGAAGATCCTGAGATCCAAGGTAGTTGATATTGCGCAAGTAGGTGGCTGAGACTAAGGCTAAAGGTTATATAAAGAAGATGTAGTGGAAACGAGAGGAGGCGGGACAATTAGGGGTTCTAAACATCACACAAAGACTTAGACATATCTTTACTTTTTCAATTCTCTTCTTGTAAGGTTTCAATTGAGTTAAATAGCAAAAGTTATATTTGATCTATCTCTGGTTCATACAGGATTCATCCTATTGCTTCTACCTTATCTCCAAACCTAATTAATTCGAGCGTGAGATTAATCCCTCACATTTTGGCGCTGTCTGTGGAGACGAAACGATCGAATCCCTCACTCCGCTAGCTAAGAGATGGATCCAATCAACCGAGGCTTGAATCAGTCTAAACTCTCGTCGCTAATACCGAGCTCTAGCTCACAGGATCATAGAGGTTATGGTCTCTCAGAGCTCCATCGCTCCGATCTCCATAGCGAGCCTTAGCCCTTGGCAAAGGATTTAACTGAACATGTCAGTACAGGAACAACCTCCATAAGGCTCCCTAGCGACCCTAATCTGAGGCCCTTGACCCTCGGTGAAACCAATAAGCAGATCCCTACCGAATCTCAGATTCTTCCACCAGCTGTAAGCCAAGTGTCTGATCAGCTATCTGAGACTCGACAGATGATGTTGCAGCTAGTTAATAGAATCAAAGAAAACAAACGTTTGGTTCACCAGTTGGTGTCTCGATAACAACAACAAATCGAATAGGACACGAGATCTTTCGCCCAGTCGTAAGAAATTCTGCGACGACGAACCTCCGAAGTAACTTTCCGAGACCTTGTCACGGATTTCACTTTCCCTCGGGGCCGCCTGGAGTTCTCTCCCGATAACGCGATACCTGAAGGACAAGAACCTTCTCTCCTGACACCTGATACGGTAATCACTCCCGCATCCAGCCCTTCAGCCGTCGTAACAATAGGAAGTAACATAGCGAGCATAAGCTCAGCAGCTGCCCAGGTTTCACAACGAGCACCTGAACAGAGGTGCCCCCTGCCTCCTCCACTACCAATACTTAGATCTGGGGGACACGTTTCGATCCCGTCTGATGGACGAGCCTCCGCATCTGTGCACAAGGCGCGTATTCAATCCCCCACTTGGAGGCTCAGGAAAGGTTGGGAAAAGCAACCACAACCTTCCCAAGCCTCCCAACTGGTCACACACAACAAAGTAACCCAATAGCCCGAGAGAGGCCTACCTCCCTAAGTACCTGGGATCGTGTCCAAGACTGGTACCAGCAACAGCCATCCGGACTAGTACCTGTAGATGATTCAGTTGCTCTCTGGTTTGATGACCCGACGCTATCCGAAGGTACATGGAAAGAACTCACACTGCTCTTCAGAAGTTGAACACTCAGGTCCATAAGACCACGAGCTCTGCTCCCAAAATTAAGAGCATAATTGAGGAAATCCGAGGAACCCCGTTCACCGATAGAATCACAAATTCTTATATCAGAGATACAAGTAAAATTAGAATTCCTGAATACAATGGTATCTCAGACCCTAAGGCTCACCTAAGAGCCCACTTTACTCGCGAAGAGTGCGAAGCGGGTTACTACCGAACCTTTGCTGAAAACCTGACAGGGACAACTCTCGAATGGTTCTCAGGTCTCGAGCCCAACTCAATAGATAGCTTTGACCAGCTAACCAGCGCTTTCATAAAGTAATACTCGAACCATATCTGAAAACAAGCTTTCGAAGCAGAACTTTGGAAGATCAGACAAGGAGTTGGGGACACACTCCTAGTTTACATAGAGAAATTTAGAGTGGTCAGAACCAAAATCTCAAACCCCAAATATCAGGTAGCTATCGAAGCTCTCCGAAGGGGACTCTGGTATCGGTCAGAGTTCTGGTCCGAGCTTACTATTAACCCTCCTCCCACGATCGACGATGCTCTGCATTGGGCATCTCGATTCATCACTCTTGAGGAGGAGACCGCAGCGATGGAAAAAATCCATAAGAAACCTCAGAACTATTCAAAGGCAGACCCTCAAGAATTTAAGGGTTTTGCTAGAAAAGGTAATCCCCAAAACAACCAAACCCAGGGCGAACACTCCTATGCCATCGATGAAACGCAACAAGACAAACATGTTGCGACAACAAGCAAGGCTCATTGGACTAAAGCTTACGATGAGAACAAATTTTGTTCTTATCACGAAAGGAAGGGCCATTCCCCAGAGGAGTGATGGGACCTTCAACACCAACTGGCAGCAAAATTTTCCGCTAGAGAGATAAAAGACGTAAACCTAAAGAATCTGGTGCCTTTCCAAAAGAGAGCCCCGAGAGAGACCTCTCCAAAACGAAACAGCTCTCCTAAAAAGGAAAACGATTCACCACCCCTGACTCCCAAGAAAAGAATCGATATGATCCTTGGGAAATTCCCCGAAGGGAAAAGCCTCCGAGTTGAGGCTCCAAAACCTCTACCTGAGGGAACGATAGCTGCCTTATTCGATAAGGCCTCGAATCGGAAACCCTTCGACTTGAGGGTTGATTACATTATTGGAGGCTCCGATGTTTGCCAGGAATCTGTGAATTCGATCAAAGAAACGTCTTGGTGCCAAAAAGAAATCTTGGGCCGAGAAACTTCTCGAGGTCCTCTGGGCATGCCGAACCACCCCACAAAGAGCTACTAAAGAGACCCCGTTCTCTCTAAACTATGGGATGGAGGTTGTCGTCCCTGCTGAAGTCTCGATTGATAGCCTCTGGTGGAGCTTATGCACTTCAAATCTGGAGGCTAACAACCAGTTACTTGTAGATAACCTCGATCTAATCGAGGAACAACGAGACCAAGCCTTTGCTCACATTCAAAAGTACCAGCAAGCAATGGCTCGACATTACAACTCTAAGGTAAGATCACGGAGATTCGTGATCAGCGACCGTGTACTCCAAAAAGTATTCGACAATACCAAGGAGCGAGGCGCCGGAAAACAAGTTACCAACTGAGAGGGTCCATACCGGATCACCCATGTGGTACGGCCCGGCGTCTACAAACTCGTAAAAGTACGAACCCGGGTACCAGAGATACGATCATGGAACACTGTGAACCTCAAAAAATATTACCACTAGGTACAATCAAACAAACGAACTACGTTAAGCTTGATCCCTTGACAGGATACGTAAGCAGCTCCTGCAATGAGTTCAGCCCCCACTTCATCCAAAAATTCATTAGCTCTAATCCAGCAATGGCTAGAAGACCGATCCAAAAACTAAAATATGGACGACCACTTTATAGGATCGTCCAAGAAATCTGATCTAGAATATTATGTAAAAGCATTGAACCTCCGAGGTCTTAAAATCTGATCATTTAAATTCAAGTTCTAGAAACCTGAACAACCAAAGGTTTTAAAATCCTATCATTTAAATTCAGGTTCCTAGAAACCTTAACAACAAAAGGTTTTAAAATCCTATCATTTAAATTCAGGTTCCTAGAAACCTGAACAACAAAAGGTCTTAAAATCCTATCATTTAAATTTAGGTTCCCAGTAACCTGAACAACCAAAGATCATAAAATCCTATCATCTAAATTCAGGTTCCCAGAAACCTGAACAACAAAAGGTCTTAAAATCTTATCATTTAAATTCAGGTTTCCAGAAACGTGAACAACCAAAGGTCTTAAAATCCTATCAACCATTTCAGGTTCCCAAAAACTCGATGCTATGAAAGGTCTTGAAATCTTATTGTTTGAATTCAGGCTCCCAGGAACCTGAACACGCAAAGGCCTTAAAGCCCCATCTGGTTCCCTCGAAGCCTGGGCGGATGGGGATGCTAAAAGTTCTAAACGCCAACTTTTAGGTCTCTAGGGACATGACAGAACCCAAAGGGTTAAAGAAACCCAATAACCAGAAGCCCAGTAGCTAGCAAGAAATCAGGCCCGTCGAGTGGCCCAAAATCCACAAAAGAAAAAAGATCACCTAATGAATAGTCCAGCAACCTAAGCCACGTTAAGGCTTGTGAGTTATTTTCCCGTTTCCCAGGAATTATCCAACCTATTTTCCCTATAGACAGCGTATTTTGAAGATTTTAAGCCTTACAGGGACCTTCGAGCAATGTTTGAAATAATATTCATAAAACCGCAAAAGTGATAATTCCAATCCAAAATACTTGGTGCAAACGAAAGAAGACACTAAGGTGTCTCATAATATTCCGAGTTAAAAAGTCTCTCCAGACTCCAAGTCTAAAAAGAGTTTAAAAGCCTCTCAAGGCTCTAAGTCTAAAGGGTTTAAAGACCTCCCCAGGTGCTAAGTTAAAAAACCGAGAAAAAAGACAAAAAGATAAAACTTAAAGTTTAAGAGATAGAGGGAAGGTATCAGGCACCCTGAAAATCTACCACTTGAGCCTCAGAGTCTCCCATCACGTGGTCTTAGGGTTCACCAGCCACAGCTACCTCCTGGTTGGACTCATGATCACTTGCCTTGTCCAAGTTAGCAGGCTCCAAGACTGTAGCTTCCACGGGACCTAAGCTATCGAGCAATTGAGGGAGAGGAAGCTTTGACACAGGAAAATCATATATGAGGGACTTGTCGAGATTCGCAAATGCAATCGGGAGTAGAGCTACCAGACACTCATGCTCAGCCTGAACACTCTTGATTTCCTTAAAGATGAGACCTGTCAGGAGTTCAACATTAGCTTGGATCTCCTGAGAATAAGTCTGAGCGGAAACCTCCTCTTTCTTCTTCTAAAACTTCTCCTTAACTGAAACAAAAATCTTCTGATAAGCTCCAATCACCTCTTTCTTACCAGCCCTCACGGCATGTTTGACTTCTGCTTCCTTGTTGACAATAAGATCTTTGTTAGTGGAGATAAGTTCGTTGACCTGAGCATCAAATGTCCTTTTTGCGCTCTCCATAGCTAGGATCCTATTGTTCTTGACCTTGAGATCCAGGGTCAGGTCAGCTACCTTACCATCACGCACCTCCAGTTGAGACGTCAGTTCCCCGACCTAAGCCTGGAGTCTCAAAACATTAGACCTAGATTGATCAAGCAAACCCTTGGTCTCCTGAAAAGCAGCTTTCACATCCTCTAACTCTTGGACATCCGGAAAGCCATCAAACAAGTTCTCATACCCCATAGTAGATCGATTAATAGCATTGGCCAACTAAATACAAAAACTTATTAGGTGAATATACTATTAAATAAAAAGAATACAAGAGTTGTGAGAGCATTACATGTCCTAGATATTAAGACACGTCCAGATAGTCAGTCTTGTTCTGCAGATTGTTTATAACAGGAAAAGAACATACAGTCTGCTTCATATGACGCATTAGGGTTGCCATTCCCTAGTTTTAATCTAGCACGGAGCCAGGTCCTGAATGGGTAAAGCGCCATGCACCTTGGCCACCCCTGGAAAAAGAGGAAGAAGGCTTAGCTACCTTATCGCCTGAGTTGGAACAAACCCTCTTGGCGGATGGACGATCCGACTCCTGGCTTCCTTTCGAAACATGAGAACTAGCATCAGGTCTCTGGATGATGTTATCTCCGGTGGTCAAAACTTCTTTCCCTTGCTGGTCAGAGCCACCCTGCTCTGGGGCACCAGCCTCAGCTTCCTTTCTCTGGGCAGCAGAGGTCTCATGAACTGTTGAAATCGGGACAACAACCTGTAGAGGTCTCGACGAACCATCATCTAACATATCCCTGATTTAGTCTCGAAAGGAGCCAGCAGACACTTTATCATTAAGGCTCCCACGAGATGGGAGCCACCTGAAGGCCTCGGCTACCGAGACCTGGCATCGATCGAGCAGAAAGAGGGTTGAAGAGGCATGTTTTTAACAGTTTCAGAGGTGCTAGCTTCCATAGAAATATCAATCAGAACCTCGTCTTCTGAAACCGAAAACACCAAAGTCTATAATACAAAAATAATAATAAAAAAAAACTTTATAACAATAAGAGGACCCTTACCCTCGAGTTGGTTAATGGGAATTGGATCAGGGAATGAGATTCCGTATACTTCAGGGAACTTTGTCTTTCGAATCCTAAGAGACAGAAAGGCTGACCAGTTGGTAGAGCCCTGCTTGAGCCTTCTGACTAGGGCCCTGACAATCTTGAGAGTGATCTGAGGAGGGTGCGTAGTACCTGAAACAAAAGAAAAATCCTCTAAGCACACAGTCCCCACATAATAAAAACAGTAAAGGGAAATCAAAGGTGTCCCTAACCAATCAAACGAGCCCAGGAATTACGCATCATGCGACCCTCTGGGACCATAATTGGATCAACTTTTACAAAAAATAATTTATGTCTCCAGAATTCATCGTTAATAGTGAAGGTAAAAATCCCACAACCAGGGCGAGCCGCGAGGTAATAGGTCCCTCCAACCCCCTTTGTTGGATTGCTTTCCTTGATTGTGTAGAGATTGACTAAGTCCTAGATTCCAAATTCGATTCCTTCTTCCTTATACCTAACAATTAGACCCATCACTACTCTAATCACTGATGGGTACAGCTGGGAAAGAGCTAGACCATAACAGTTAAGAAGATCTAGCAAAAGGGTAGTGAGGGGGAATCAGAGGTGACACTTTGAAACGTAGTTCTTATGAACATAGAACCAGCTAGGCGGTGCATGTTCAGGGGTTTCGAGAGGTGAAAGAACCGCCATAAGTTCCTTTGAAGCCCCAGCTCTAACCATTAAATTGCAAACCTCCTAGTTGGTCAAGCTGGAAGTTTGGTGAGGACCAAAGATGACACCTCCAAGCTTGGTGATAGCTAGAGCCCTATAGACCATCTATGTCTTACTGACAACGGAGGTGGCTTTGTCGTTCATCGCCTTTTTAGTCTGCCTACTCTTACGACCTTCCTTCAGGGCTTTAGAACATTCGGCGTCACTTCTAGTTGGTTCCATCTCAGGGATGGTAGTGGGGTTGATCGGAAGAATGCAAAATCAAAGAAACCCTAAGAGAAGGGGGAAGTGATCGGAAAAACTAAGGGTTGTGGAAGGATTCTTAATTGGTTTCTTAAAGAGAAAGAGAGAAAATAAAAGTTTAATTTAAGAAGACAAGTATGAAAAAAATAAATTACCTTGAAGATCGTGTTGTGGAGCGTGAAGGAGTGGTGATTAGCAGTTAATGACTGCTTTATATCATTTCAAATCATCACAGAGCCCAAGACTGAACCTTTCGTCTTCTCGCGAGCTCAACCACACGATCTACGACAATAGATCTTGACCGATCCACATCTAGGTCCAAGAGGTCCTCGGCCCTACATGCTGGGGAGAAACTGTTTGGCCTAGATTTTGTAAGGCCACTAAAAAAGAAGGGTTCAGCTAAAGATCAAAGCAACAGTAGAGACCTGGTCAGGTGGAACAGAAGATCCTAAGATCCAAGGTAGTTGATATTGCGCAAGTAGTTGACTGAGACTAAGGTTGAGGGTTATATAAAGAAGATGTAGTGGAAACGAGAGGAGGCGGGACATTTAGGGGTTCTAAACATCACACAAAGACTTAGACATATCTTTACTTTTTCAATTCTCTTCTTGTAAGGTTCCGATTGAGTTAAATAGCAAAAGTTCTATTTGATCTATCTCTGGTTCATACATGATTCATCCCATTGCTTCTCCATTATCTCTAAACCTAATTAATTCGAGTGTGAAATTAATCCCTCACAACGCCTGTAACCATTTCTTTGTATCCGCAATCCCCATTTGAATGTCTTGATCCTAACTTGTGTGTTTCCTTTGACAAACTAAGCTATTTCAACTTTTCTACAATCGCCATATCAGCCATAATGGTAGTTGTCTATTTATCAATGCCAACGAAGGTTAAAGGCATTGTCAATGATTAGCTTTATCTTGTTTTCAAAGGAAATCGTTGGATCATTATAGAAGAAAGACGGTATATTCTGAGGCTCTCCACACCGATTGCGCTTGTGAAAATGCGAAGAAAAAATGGTTCTCTAATTCTATAGTAGAATAACGCCGCTTATATTGGGAGTCAATGGAGATATGTCAATGTTCTAAAATGCTTCCAATGGGTATTGTCCTGGATAGTAGACGCCACAGGAAGCGTTTAAGCTTTGGCGCAGTTTTGATCTTCCAAAGAGCTTCTTTGATATCCATGCGACCCGATGGGGGAGCTTCATTATGTTGTTCCAAGTGTGTGACTAGTCAATATCCAGATCGGACATTATATAAACCATTATTTGTGTAATGCCAGCCAAACATATCATATGCACATGAAGTACTTAGACGCATATTATGGATAATATGAGCATCCTCCTCCATGATATTAACTTGAATAAGTATCTGATTCTAAAAGTTTGTAGATGGTAGAATAAGTTGGCTTACATGTTGATTGTTTTGAAGAGGACCTCTAATTCGTCGGGCCACACGAGGTGGGTGGGAGGGAATCCAGGGGACCGGACAAGATTTACACGTATATGTATATGTTAAAAGTCATAATTGATATTCAAAAAAGAAAAAGACATAATTCGACATATATTGGGCTTAAAAAGCATATGTTTAAGTATTTAATTTTGTAATCATTAGTGGGCCGCTAGGCTTTGTTCAATATTTGAAAGTTTCTCTTTTTCAAACTTTCAAAGATTTCAGGTCTTATTATTGAATATTTTCTTCTTCTACTTAAAAAGTAAATTTTTTTTTTGGTCAACCATTTTTCTTCATTCATAATTTAATCGGTTACAAAGCTAAAGGCATCTAGCATTCGTTGGACTAGTTCAAATACAAAGAAAACACCACAAAGGATATATATGTTTGAAGAGTTAACTAAAGTGGACAAGTGGGTAAAATCACTATGAAAAGACACCGCTCTTTAACTTCTTCCAACTTAGAAATAGTAACCATATGCTGTGACTCTAAATAACGCTCCAAAACCTCGGCTCTCATAATGAGTATCATTGTCTCTTCCGGTTCCGTGCGAACCATTACACAAGATAACAAACGGGTAGGATAACGAAAGTACTCTCCGGCTTTGAAACCAAGAGAAAGGTTCCTCTCATGGAGAGACAATATGATGGAAATAATCTCCCCTACTAAGAGGAGGAAGGGGAAAAACGATCTCTCATGGCCTCGGCATGAGAAAATTTGAGTAGGATTCTTCAATAGGAAAAAAACCAAGGGACTACGATCTTCAAACTTAAATTTTAGTAGACTCCGACCAGAAATTACTATTTGAATAATGCTTGCAGATGATGAAGTTTTTGGTAGATGTCAAACAATGTCCATAATTGTGACTTCACATAAATGATCGTAGCAGATATCAGAGTAGGCTATTCTGAACCCAAACCATAACAGTCTCCTGATGGGTTTTGCAAATCCAAACCTAAAATTGTTCTTGGTAATGGAGGATATTGAATTTGTGGATCTGTCAAGCTAGATTTCATCCCACGGGCGATGAGGAAGATGAGTCCGTCGAGATTTGAGGGGCGGGTATGGCCTGTAATCATTTCCATCAACATATATCGGCTTCAACCATAATACATAAGAGATTAACACAATTTGTGGGTGTGCTATAATTATGAAGGTGCAGAGGTATTATCCCCTCCATTTTACAAAAGTATCGTAAATCTTACTGTAAGCATAATTTACATGAACCCTAAGATCGATAAGCATCTAGATCAATCACATAATATAATCTCAAGGAGGNTAATCTCAAGGAGGGTTACCGGAATACCTCCGTTCATTGTAGTGGAGAAGTCTTCTTGAACGGTTTCCTG
>OVAN01011013.1:0-14920 GCA_900406275.1 Anastatica hierochuntica
GGGAATGTATTTGATTGGTAAAAACACATTTTTAATCTTTGGGGTTTGTGTTGAAACATCCTATATTAAGAAACGGAAGGAGTAAAATATAAACAAATGAAAGCTAAATATTCATGCAATCAAACCTCCACAATAGTTATTACCATTAAAATTATGTAAAAGTACTAAAAGTAATTAAATACATGAAACAAAAAAAAAGAAATTATATAACCTAAAAACACAATGACTAATTGAAAAAAAACACAATGACTAATTTGGGAGTTGAAAATTATGCAAAAAATGAAAAAAATTAGATGGACCTAAAAAGCCTTACAAAAATAATATACAACATATCAATTTGAAAAATATATCATCCTATACCTAAAATTAACATGAAAGTTGTTTAGGTTAGGACATTTGGATAAGAAATGGTACGTATTTCGAGTATTTTCGATATTTCAAGTACTTGTAGCTATATTACGGATATTTTAAGTACTTTTTGTTACTTTTGGAAAATTCATATACTTTTTAATATTTCTTTTGGACATTTCGGATAATACTGAATATTTTACAATATTTTATATTTTTGGATATTAAATTTAAAAATAATTAATATATTTAAATATATAATTGTAGTTCGGGTTTTTCGGATATCCGAAACAATGCGGTTCAGATTCAATTTTTTGGATACGGGAGTTCATGATCGGTTCATATACTTTACCGGGTTCAATTTTTTTTTCCCATCCCTAACTAGTTGAAACTAGGAAAATAAAGATGCCAATAGAGGAATGGAAAAGTGCGTGTGGTATAGTATGCTCTTCCAAACATAGATGGATATGTTATGATAAGAGACCAAAGGAAATTGCTTGGAGTTATAGTACAATATTTCTATAAATTATATTCTAATAATACTATATAAACAAGTGGGCAACATTTGTTGGTCTGTCTACCTATTTTGAGTACAATATTCATATTCCCAGTCAATGAATACAATTAAGATCCTTTTCAACCAAAAAAATATTTAAAAACATATACTACTATTGATTAAAAAAAAACTAATTATGCGAGTTCGAATTCTGTCGAAAGGAACTATTTCATGTTTGTCTCTGGACACCCCACACGGATACAGATATGACCCTTCCTTCTGGTCCATTTGCAAATTCGGGAAAAGAACCTACATGTGGGGCAATCTCTTTAAAAGACTAGTCTGAGTCGGTTACGGTCTGGGATTTATTCTGACTTATAAAAAACAATTTATCTTATTAAAATGGAAGACATAGACCTTTTCGTGTGTGATTTTTCAAAGTGAACATATTTTAGAAATTTTATTAAATGTATCAAATAAATTAAAATAACTATAATTACTCATTTACATATTCCAACAAACATATTAGAATATTCTAATATTCTTTTCACTTAATCACTATCAAAATTGTAAATTTAATATCATCAATTTTCAGAAAATTTAAATATAGTTTGTTTTCAAATTCAAAATAAATCCATAACTTGTAAAATAATTATATTACAATATTATTATTTTCTAAACAAAATTTGTTACAAAAATTCAAAAAAAAATTATAAAGTGATCAAATTTGGTAGAATCTATAAAAATTTATAAATAATTTATATAAACTATAAAAATTTAAGTTTAGTCATCTGATGTTTTTTTTTTAAATACTCTAACGGGTTTTGTTTCACGGTATTTCGAGAATTGGATATTATTCGAAATGAACCCATACGAGTATCCGAGCAAATCTGAAAGTTAGAAAATCTCAAATCTAAACCGAACCCATAATTCGATATAACTGAAAATTCTAAAAGTTTTGAAACTGAACCCGAATCCGAAACTCGAAATAATCGAAAATCATAAACCCAATACTTGAAAAATCTAAACATGATTAATAATATATAAAATTATTATAAAAAAACTCACCTGTTGCGCGGGTCAAAACTCTATTTATGTGTTTAAGAAAAGACCCTAATCACACATTAAGAACTTGGACTCAATCCCGGTCGTGATCAGATAAAGCCAAAAGAGATTTTAAAAACACAAAAAAAGAAAATGATATCCTAAGAAGAACCATTCAAAGCGGCGGACAAAAACACAAAGAGAAGAGACTTGTATCAACGAAACATCATCAGAAAACAAAACCATAGTTTAGAGAATACAAAGGACTTGCTTTTCTTGAAAAAGATAAAAAGGGTTCTCTCAGTTCTTCATCATATCCATTAAAGTATCTTCCTTTACCCTTTTTTTCTCAGTCTCTTCTCTTCTTTTCATCGTCATCGTCGATGATGAACGGCCATGAGCTTCCCTCCTTTGAGATGGGTTTTGAGGTTTACTCTGAGGGAACTCACAAGTCCGAGTTTGAGCCGGTTCTGCTTGATTCTTGTTCTGATCCTATTTGGGTTGCTATTAGAGAAGAAGCTAAGCTTGAGGTTTCTTCTCTCACTCAATTCTAACACTTTCTCACTCGAGAGAATACATAAGAAAAAAGATTCTTATTGTTTTTAGTAGATTTAGACCAAGAACATTGAGGTTCTTACAGTGGGGTTCTTAAAGTGGGGTTTTTTCGGTTAAAAACTTAAGAACCCTACTCTAAGAACCCCACCGTAAGAACCCCCATTGATTGTGCTCTTAGGGTTTAGGATCTTACTTGTCTTCTTGAAATATTTGATTTTTAATCCAACCCGAACATAGGACTCCTTGAGTGTTGGATTGAGTCTTAAACTTTGAAAGTTGTTTATTAGGAATCATGGACTTCAAACTCAAAACCATTTGAATATGAGATTTTATGTGCGATTTATCTAACACTCTAATAGGCTCATTCGCGATTTGAGCAGGACATACATAACCTCTCGGACCACTTACACGAGCCATTTTGTATTTTTGAATATAGAAAACCGTTTTTGTGGGAAATCGTCCGTTGGACAGTGCACGACTTTGATACCATATTAGGAATCATAGGCTTTCAACTCAAAACCAATTAGTAATGAGTGGAGTGACTTACGATCCTTTATATATTAGTATATTAGTCTAAAATTCTCTCTACTGCCATAGTGAGACTTTTATAACACTATTGTTTGATTAAAAAGGATAGATATAATGAAGAAAAGTTTGAGAATAGTGTGCTAGTGTTCTATGTTATTTATACTTTGATGTTGTTGCTTCTTGATTGCAAATGTTTAAAATTTTATGGTTCTTGTTTGGTGGTTTATAGGCAGAGAAAGAGCCTATATTGAGTAGCTTCTTATATGCGGGAATCTTGGCGCATGAATGTTTAGAGCAAGCTTTAGGGTTTGTTCTAGCTAACCGTCTTCAAAACACAACCTTGTTGGCAACACAACTCTTAGATATATTCAATGGTGTAATGATGCATGACAAAGGTATTCAGAGTTCGATTCGCCATGACATTCAGGTGAAAAACACTCTGCGAAAACCCGTAATCTTTTTGTTTGTTTTCGCAGATGTTTTATTATGTGTCTCCATTGATTGATTGCAGGCGTTTAAAGACCGGGATCCTGCTTGTCTTTCGTATAGTTCAGCTATTTTACACCTAAAGGTAAAACTCTTTGCGGGATAAGTGACTGCTGCGGAGGTTTTTAAATACGCATTTCACCAAGAACGTTATGAACTACAGGGCTATCATGCGTTGCAAGCATACAGAGTTGCGCATAAACTATGGATTCAAGGGCGGAAACTTTTGGCTCTTGCATTGCAAAGCCGAATAAGCGAGGTAGTTTTTGACAATCGTTGTCTTTTGGTTACTGAATTTAGAGTCTCAAGTTGCATTTTTAAGCTCCAATGTCTTATCTATGGCTGTGTGTTTTCGCAGGTTTTTGGAATCGACATACATCCAGGTATGGTTCTAGCTTCGTATCTCGTTCTCTTCTGTGTTACTCGGATGAAAACAGAGGAACATTTTGGATCATCTCTGTTACTTTACTTCTCTTTTTGCATAGCCGCGAGAATTGGGGAAGGTATATTGTTGGATCATGGAACTGGAGTGGTTATCGGCGAAACCGCTGTGATAGGCAACCGTGTCTCAATCTTACATGTAAGCATATCGTCTCCATCTCCATCGCCGACATCATGAGTTTTCAGTTTTAGTAAAGTGCTAGTTGAATGTTCATTGTCATAGGGTGTGACTTTAGGAGGAACCGGGAAAGAAACCGGCGATCGTCACCCGAAAATAGGTGAAGGCGCATTGCTTGGAGCTTGTGTGACTGTACTTGGCAACATAAGCATAGGTGCGGGGGCGATGGTGGCTGCTGGTTCACTTGTCCTAAAGGACGTTCCTTCGCATAGGTACGAAATGAGAAAATGCGTCCGAAAAAATCTCTTTGAATTTCTGCGTTACATCATTTTTCGGTTTTGAAGTGTGGTAGCTGGAAATCCCGCGAAACTGATTAGAGTAATCAATGAACAAGACCGGTGTCTAGCAATGAAATACGGTTAGTTTTAGATTCTTTTGTTATTCTCCTTGCTCCGGTTTAGTATTGACTTGTTCTTGGATGAATATATTCAGATGCTACTAAAGACTTCTTTCGACATGTCGCTGATGGTTACAAAGGGGCAATGCCTAACGGTAACTTAAGACTTTCGCGATACGAAGAATCTGAAAGGATTTGATTCAACCTGAATTTTGCTATTTTGCGCTTCTTGACTACAGGATCATTAGGAGAGACAAAGAACTAACACACTAACCGCGCGACACGCGAGATCTATGTATGCATTTGCTCATCATCAATAAGTTGTTAAAAGATTTTGTATCTCTGAAAGTTTCCGGTTCATCTTCTTCAGCGTCGACTCAAAGAGTCTCAAATAAGCGAGCGAGACTAACAACAAAACTGTAAATGATTCTTGCTTGAACATGAAATTTAGCATTGCTAAAGATTTATTACCAAAGCTTATTGTTGGATAGTCTTTGTGTCTAGACTAAATATTTTTGGAATTAATCGGTTGACCACGAATTAGCGGATACGCGGGAGAGAAATCGTTTTAAACGGAGATTTTTAGAACACGGAGTAAAACATAAAGTGAAAAAATGGTTGATTGAATCATTTAATCATTGATTAGAGAGTTTTATTGTTGAGAAGTGAGGGTAAATAGAAAAAGTTACAATTAGAACAAACTACTTAAGGATGAGTCACACTCATGATGACACAAGAAAGTGTGCAGCTTCATACTTTGCTATGTATCCAAATTTGATTGTGTTGTACTTCCTATATACTCCTGTTAAGTTCCCCGTCGCCGCCTTCTGATGAAGACTCACCATCTTCCGAGAACACTCCCTGCGAAAACCCGCATTTGAGGTTAAAATGATCAGTCATTTCTTCATAAAGCTTTGTGTTTATGCACTAAAAAGGGATCAGTCTTTGGTAAAAAGACCGGTCCTTTCTCAATACTCCCCTGTGTTTTATGGATAAAAAGGATCCGTAAAATTTTTGGGCAAAAAACCCGAACCCGAAATACCAATCTGAGCTCAATCCGTAGAACCTGAACCCAAATCGTATTCTAAAAATAACCGGATGGATTCCATTCGGCTGTATTTCGGATATCAAGTACTTGACACGACCCAATCCGAACCCAAACGGGTAACAAAAAAAAATCAGAAAATCCAAAAACCTCGAACCAACCCAAACCCGAAAAATCGAATCGAACTGAAACCTGAGAAAATCTGTAAAAACTGGAAAAAAAAAACTCGAAAATACACTAAATGATAAAATCCAAAAAGACAAGAATCCAAACCGAAACCGGAATTTTTCGGATATACTCAGATTTCTATAACATTACTAAACCCGACCTGAACTTGAATAGATCCGATTCCGAGTCAAACCCGACCCGAATTTTTACAAATACCCCAACGGGGTTTAACACCTCCAAAAACCCGAAACCCGAATAGACTCAAACCGAAGCCGACCCGGAACTCGAATGTCCACCCCTACCCGAATGTCCACCCCTACCCTCATGTGTTTAAGACTAAAAAGGATCGGTCTTTGAATGAGATTATGTGACAGAGAGACTTACATAAGCTGATCTTCAGAGTAATGACAGTGAAATTCACATGTACTATTCCATTGTCTGAAACCATCAAGAGTACATTGAGCAGTGTACACCGCTGTTGCAGCTAGCAATGAAGGTTGAAACCGAAGCATTTCATATTCCACTAGAGCAAGCTCAATCAAGAATGAAGCCAACTTCTCACACTGTTTTTCATTTCAAATTTCGCGGTTAGTTCCTTTTCGATATTTCGAAAAACGATTCACACAACTGAACTTCTTACCTTCTTATCTGCTTGAGCTGCCTTAAGGAATCTTTTCAAGAAAGGGTATTGTGTTGGTAATGAGACATTAAACTGCAAAGTACTTAACATTGTTTTCTCCTGCATAAGTAAAAAAAAGAATCACTCACTAAGAGAATTTTCTAAGTATAAATGAGACCAAAGACGGTCCAGAGGCCAAGCAAGGCAAACATGCGCTTTCGGCCTTAAATTTTACAGGAAAAATTAGCTTTAGAAAACATCTTTGCACCACCTCTGCTTCCACCTCACAGAATCAAGGTTCAAACGTTGCACCTGACTCTAGTGAAAGGAACTACTTGTCACTAGGCTAGATGACAAAAAAACCGGCCATTTTTTCTCTCTTGATTGCGGCATTCATTAAATATGTAATTCTCAGTGCGGCTCTAAATGAGACAAGGCTTAGCATTTACCATCTCTAGAACATCTTTCCGCGTATAAGCTTTATCCGAAATGAGTACTAAATCGTCGACAACAGGAACCGAAACTTCTTCGTATTTACAAGCTATAAGCAAAGCTACTAATCCAACAAGCTGAAGTTTCTTTCTCATAACAACTTGCTTAGACAAGAATCTATCTATTAGATTCACTGTAAGAAACAATGTCTCATTTATAAGATCAAACTTGTCATGCACCTGATCAAAAAAACAAATCACTCTCTTATCAATTACACAAACACAACAATGTAGAGACATAATCAAATAAACTAATTTTTCGATAATACCTCGATTAACCAATCGATTAGTATTGCTCTCATTTTCTCGTTTAAATCGATTTGTCGCATCATATAATCTACTGGAACACAACTAAAGCTCTGCAAAATTCAAAATCAAGAACCGTTTATTCAAAAATCAAGAATTGTTTTCTTTTTTCAGACAAATCTCAAAACATTTTGTTGATTTTTAGAGACACTAAGTAAACCAAAATGTACCTCGATTTTTCGGTAGAATGTGTATAGATCTTGGACATATTCAACAGCTGCAAGTGAGTTCTTCGCATCTAAAACATCGATATCTAAGATTGGTTCTTCAACTATTACATCTTCCATCTCGACTTCCTCCTATCGAATCGTATAATTCTTTGTCATTCTATTATCATTTTCAAATCTCTAAGATCTTTTTCATCTAAGTAGATTAAAGTTTACCATTGGATCAACTTCAATAGTGCTTTCGTATGACTTCTCCAACCACATTGGCAACGGATGATTCAATGTAGCTTCCTCTTCTTGATTCTTGATGTTATCAAGAAATATACAATCAATACTTTGAACTGATGGCTTCAGCTTCTTGGTAGGCTCTTCAACTCGAGATCTTTAAGATCGAAAAAAACAATCTTAGATCTTTTTCTTTCGAATAAAAATCGAAAAAACGATAAAAACTTTATACTTTGTAATTGATGGAGGCAGAGAATCAAGTTTCTTCTTTAAATGTCTTTTTTAAACAAAATCATCCAAAAACTCATAAGCAAATTCAAATCGAAAAACCGCACTCAAAGATCGAAAATTTTGTTAAAATTTTTACTTTGTTAAGCTTCCTCTTTTGTTGATTACATTCTGATTAATCACTCCTAACACTCTTCTCTTGTCTCTTTTCATCATCTCTTGTCCAACTTTTCTACTTCTTGTTTCATCTAAACACACAAAAAAATATAACATATTCTTGTCAAAATTCTCCATTGGTAAAAGAAATTTTCTCATAGAACTCAAAAAGACAAATTCAACTACTATACCATGAAGAATTGTTGTTGTGGGTTTAATGATGATTTTGTTCTCAGAGGAAGTAACCATTTTGTGTGTGTGTTTGTTTTGGTTATTCCAAAAGATACAAGAAGAAGAAAAGCATTAAGATGAAGAGGAATCTTTTAATTCTGATATAGTCAAATGTGATTAAGAGAGCAAGTGACATTGAAGAGAATGAAAGATATAATCAAAATAAATAATTCTTTTTAACGGTAAGTTTGGTTTTGAGGCATGTGGCTTACTATTTTCAAATTTTGTTTATACTTTCTTTTTAATTTTGGTGGAATTTTACTTTTTTTGGTTCTGACAAAATTTGTTACGCTCCACAGGCGCCTAACAAACTTTTCTTGGATTATAAATATAAATGATTATTTTAAAAATTTGAAGTATTATTAATAGTATAATCAATAATGTTTAGATTACTAAATATTCGTAATTACAGAGCACTAATCATGCTCTCTCTCTGTCTAAAATTCAGAAAAAAGTTCGTAGAAGACAGACTAGATTCTGTCTGTACCGAAAATTATGCTGAGTTCTTTCCATTTGAAGTGTTTTGTTGGTCAATACTTAATATTCCAATTATAGCATTAATCAAAAAAAATTTCCAATTATAGCTTAATTATAAATTTTTGTTAACACGGATTGAACCGAAAATAGCAATCATTTGTATTTCGATGAACATGTACTGACATCTTTGATAGACAAGTTCTCTCCACAACACACGAGACCATAACGAACGGCTCTGTATACAACACTTTGAAATCTCTTGAAGCTTGCACCCGAAAATCTGCAAGAAATTGAATTCTCTGGTCTTCGATCTCTAGATATGGTGTAGAAGCCTTTAAACCTTTGACCACTATGTCAATGGACTTCCACAACTTAACTATATTTCTAGAAAAGAAAAAAAAACATGAGAAAGTGAAATAATTTTGTGTGAATAAATGGTTAATACTTTGCATATACTAATTGGTTTTCTAACCATATAAATTATTGTACATTAAGTATCTAGTTCAGTTTTAGCAAATGATTCTTAAAATTAAAATTCCGAGATATCAAAATTACCTAACAAAATAACAAATACTTTCTTGGCCTTAACTCTATTGATAGCATATTCACCTAAAAACATGAAAAATATTAAAGACTTCATAAATTTTAAAGATATTTTGATGATGCATATGAACTCTGAAAATTCATTAGGACTTGATTGGTTCATCCATTACCACCCCATAAACATAGTATTTGTGAGGGATTACAGTCGTTGGCGTTTCAAACAATCACCAAAATCGCTACATATTGTATTGTACCGATTGAAATAGTTCTAGATCAAATGTTCCTCCCACGAGCTTTTAAGGTTGTGGTTCACTGCGGGAGAGATAATAATAATAATAATAGTAATAATAATATTATTATTATTATTATTATTATTATTATTATTATTATTATACCAACTATTTTTGTTATAAAAATAAAATTATATTATTAATAAAATTTGTTTTTAAAAAAGATATACGGAAAAAAAGAAAATATAATAATTTAAGGGAGACTTACATAAATACAACCTTTGTATTGTCTGTTTTTCAAAAATACCCCTGCTTGAAAAAATTTTATTTTTACACCTCCCTTTTTAATGAAAAAGACCATTATACCCCTAGACTAAAAGAAACCCTAAACGTTAAACCCTAAACCCTAAACCATAATTCCTAAACTTTAAACCCTAATAGCTAAACCCTAAACCCTAATCACTAAACCTTAAACCCTAAACCCTAAACCCTAATATTTGAGGTGTATATTTGAGAACCATTAAAAGACAGGTGTAAATGTAAAATTTCTTTTCCTTTTAAATGTATTTCTGTAAATTAATCATAATTTAAAGTAACAATTTTTCTTTGTTTCAAAATACCCTTAGGAATAGTCAATGTTTTCGAAAACCTATGAATGAACTGTGAAGCCTAGAACATGGAGGAGCCTCCTTATCTTCATGTTTAAATTAATTAATAAAATAACTAAGATGTTCAATAAATTAATTAAAAATGGCATTGTTTTCTTAAGCCAAAAGCATTTTTTTTGGTCTTCAACTTCCTTCTTATTAATTAAACCAGATCAGTACAAAAGCAAACACAGTATAGCATCATTACAACATAACTCCATTACAACCCATGAGATCTTATTGTTTGTATTCATATTCATAACTATTCGCCTCGGGGTTATGAACTCTTTATATGCTTGACAATATATTGAAATGGATGTTTGATGAAGTTTCCATCTCTATAGGCAAGAAGAATAGAAAGTTTGCTTGTCACTTTGGAAGATTTACCTTTGGTATCACAATCTTTTAACCTAAACTTCGAGCATTTACCAAAAAATTCTATATTTCCGTAGGGGTTAACCCAACGATTTTGAGAAAAATTCAAAAAAATATGGCAATCTTGTTTTAATGCATAGTTGCATCATTCATTGACATAGGATGGTGGTCAAAGAGGTTTGGAACCTTTGTTGTCTCCGTTTCTCTAGATATTAGAGATTTTATAGTGGTTAGTCAACTTGTATAAAAAATTAGAAACGGTGCCCATGTACATGGAAGAAAGTCTAGCATACATTAATATAAATGTAAAATGTGGTTAGAAATATTTAAGCAAAAGTAGAGAATATAAACTTCAGTATATAGAAAATATATCGAAAAGCTCTATATTTTTGTAGGGGTTAACCCACAAATTTTGACAAAAATAAAAAAAAATGACAATATTGTTTTAATGCATAGTTGCATCATTCACTGACATATGATGATGGTCAAATAGGTTTGGAGCTTTTGTTGTCTTCGTTTCTCTAGATATTAGAGATTTTATAGTGGTTAGTCCACTTGTATAAGTTGTATACGAAGGCTTAATAAATAATTGTTAAAAATTAGAAACGATGCTCATGTACCATGAAAGAAAGTGTAGCATATATTAATATAAATGTAGAATGTGGTTAGAAAATTTTAAACAACACCAAAGAGTATTAACTTCAATATATAGAGCATTTACCAAAAAACACTATATTTTCGTAGGGGTTAACCCACTGATTTTGAGAAAAATTCAAAAAATATGACAATCTTGTTTTAATACATAGTTGCATCGTTCACTAACATAAGATTATGGTCAAAGAGGTTTGAAAACTTTTTTTTGTCTCCGTTTCTCTAGATAAAAGTGATTTTAAAATGGTTAGTCCACTTATTTTGGCCGTATATGAAGTTTTAGTAAATTAATTGTTAAAAATATAGAAACAATGCCCATATACCATGAAAGAAAATTTGGCATACATTAATATAAATTTAGAATGTGGTTAGAAATTTTTAGACAACATTAAAGAGTATAAACTTCTGTATATAAAGAATTTACCGAAAAACTCTATTTTCGTAGGGGTTAACACAGATTTTGAGAAAAATACAAAATTATGATAATCTTAGTTTTATGCATAGTTGCATAGTTCACTGACATAGGATGATGGACAAAAAGGTTTGAAACCTTTGTTGTCTCTGTTTCTCTAGATATTAGAGATTTTATAGTTGTTAGTCCACTTGTGTAGGTTGTATATGAAGTTTTAATAAATTAATTGTAAAAAAAAAACAATACCCATGTACCACGAAAGAAAGTTTAGCATACATTAATATAAATGTAGAATGTGGTTGGAAATTTTTAAACAACACTAATGAGTATAAACTTTATTATATAGAGCATTTACCAAAAAACTCTATATCTTCATAGGGGGTAACCCACTAATTTTGAGAAAAATTCAAAAAATATGACAATCTTGTTTTAATGCATAGTTGCATCTTTCACTGACATATGGTCAAAGAGGTTTGGAACCTTTGTTGTCTCCGTTTCTCTAGATAATAGAGATTTTATAGCAGTTAGTCCATTTATTTAGACCGTATATAAAGTTTTAATAAATTATTTTTTTAACAAATAGAAACGATGTCCATGTACCATGGAATAAAATTTAGAATACTTTAATATAAATGTAGAATGTGGTTAGAAATTTTTAAACAACACTAAAGTGTATAAACTTCATTATATAGAGCATTTACCAAGAAACTCTATATTTTCGTAGGGGTTAACCTACGAATTTCGAGAAAAATTCAAAAAATATGACAATCTTGTTTTAATGCATAGTTGCATCGTTCACTGACATAGGATGATGGTAGAAGAGGTTTGGAACCTTTGTTGTCTCCGTTTCTCTAGATAATAGAGATTTTATAGCGGTTAGTACACTAATTTAGACCTTATAAGAATTTTTAATATATTAATTGTTAAAAAAGAATCGATGCCCATGTACCATAAAAGAAAGTTTAGCATACATTAATATAAATATAGAATGTGGATAGAAATTTTTAATAAACACTAAATAGTATAAACTTCAGTATATAGAGCATTTACCAAGAAACTCTATATTTTCGTAAGGGTTAACCCACTGATTTTGAGAAAAATTCAAAAAAAAAATACAATCTTGTTTTAATGCATAGTTGCATCATTGACTTACATAGGATGATGGTCAAAGAGTTTTCGAACCTTTTTTCTCTGTTACTCTAGATAATAGAGATTTTATTGTGGCTAGTCAACTTATTTAGACCGTATATGAAGTTTTAATAAATTAATTGCTAAAAAATAGAAACGATGCCCACGTACCATGAAATAAGGTTTATCATACATTAATATATATGTAGAATGTGGTTAGAAATTTTAAACAACACTAAAGTGTAAAAACTTCAGTATTTAGAGCAATTGTCAAAAAGAACTCTATATTTTCGTAGGGGTTAACCCAAAGATTTTGAGAAAAATTCAAAAAATATGACAATATTGTTTTAATTTATAGTTGCATCTTTCACTGGCATAGGATGATGGTAAAAGAGGTTTGGAACCTTTGTTGTTTCCATTTCTCTAGATAAAACTGATTTTAAAAAGGTTAGTCCACTTACTTTTGTAGTATATTAAGTTTTAGTAAATTAATTGCTAAAAAGTTAGAAACGATGCCCATGTACATGTAAGAAAAGTTAGCATACATTAATATAAATTTAAATGTGGTTAGAAATTTTTAAGCCAAACAAAAGATTATAAACTTCAGATATAGAAAATATATCGAAAACTCTATATTTCCATAGGGCTTAACCCACAGATCTTGGAAAAATTCAAAAAATATGACAATCTTGTTTTAATGCATAGTTGCAACATTCACTGACATAGAATGATGGCCAACGAGGTTTGGAACCTTTGTTGTGTCCGTTTCTCTAGATAAAAGTTATTTTAAAACAGTTAGTCCACTTACTTTGACCGTATATTAAGTTTTAGTAAATTAATTGCTAAAAAATAAGAAACGGTGCCCATGTACATGGAAGAAAGTTTAGCATAAATTAATATAAATGTAGAATGTGGTTAGAAACTTTTAAGCAAAACTAGAGTATAAACTTCAATATAAAAAAAATATATCGAAAACTCTATATTTTCGTAGGGGTTAACTCACAGATTTTGAGAAAAATTCAAAAAAAATGACAATCTTGTTTTAATGCATAGTTGCATCGTTCACTGACATGAGATGATGGTCAAAGAGGTTTGAAACCTTTTTTGTCTCCGTTTATCAAGATAAAAGTGATTTTAATACGGTTAGTCCATTTATTTTGGCAATATATGAAGTTTTAATAAATTAATTGCTAAAAAATTAGAAATGACGCCCATATACATGGAAGAAATTTTAGCATACATTAATATTAATGTAGAATGTGGTTAGAATTTTTTAAGCAAAACTAAAGAGTAAAAACAACAGTATATAGAAAATATATCGAAAACTCTATATTTTCTAAGGGGTTAACCCACTGATTTTGGGAAAAATTCAAAAAATATGACAATCTTGTTTTAATACATAGTTGAATCGTTAACTGACATAGGATGATGGTCAAAGAGGTTTGGAACCTTTGTAGTCTCCGTTTCTCAAGATAAAAGTGATTTTAATACGGTTAGTCCACTTATTTTGGCAATATATGAAGTTTTAGTAAATTAATTGCTAAAAAATTAGATACGACGCCCATGTACATGGAAGAAATTTTAGCATACATTAATATTAATTTAGAATTTCGTTAGAATTTTTTAAGCAAAACTAAAGAGTATAAACTTCAGTATATAGAAAATATATCGAAAACTCTATATTTTCGCAGGGGTTAACCCACTGATTCTGAAAAAAATTCAAAAATATGAAAATCTTGTTTTAATGCATAGTTGCTTTGTTCACTGACATAGGATGATGGTCAAAGAGATTTGGAACCTTTGTTGTCTCGGTTTCTCTAGATTAAAGTGATTTTAATACGGTTAGTCCACTAATTTTGGCAGTATATGAAGTTTTAGTAAACTAATTGCTAAAAAATAAGAAACGGTGCCCATGTACATGGTAGAAAGTTTAGCATAAATTAACATAAATTTAGAATGTGGTTAGATATTTTTAAGAAAAACGAAAGAGTATAAACTTCAGTATATAGAAAATATAACGAAAACTCTATATTTTCGTAGGTGTTAACCCACTGATTTTGAGAAAATTAAAAAAAAATATGACAATCTTGTTTTAATACATAATTGCATCGTTCACTGACATAGGATGATGGTCAAAGAGGTTTGGAACCTTTGTTGTCTCCGTTTCTCAAGATAAAAGTGATTTTAATACGGTTAGTCCACTTATTTTGGCAATATATGAAGTTTTAGTAAATTAATTGCTAAAAAATTAGAAACGACGCCCATGTACATGGAAGAAAGTTTAGCATACATTAATATTAATTTAGAATGTCGTTAGAATTTTTTAAGCAAATCTAAAGAGTATAAACTTCAGTATATAGAAAATATATCGAAAACTCTATATTTTCGTAGGGGTTAACCCACTGATT
>OVAN01011014.1:3788-15107 GCA_900406275.1 Anastatica hierochuntica
AGCAATATACGAGGGGTAGGCGTAGGCCTCATGCTCATCTCACCAAGATGAGAAGTGGTACCTAGGGCAGTAAGATATAACTTCAAAGTCACCAACAATGAAAGTGAGTATGAAGCCCTAATTGCGGGACTTAGCCTGGCAAAAGACTTGGGAATAGAGAACCTACAAGTTTACAACGATTCCCAATTGATCGTAATCCAGACGCAAAGCGATTACCAAGCAAAAGATGCTAGCATGGCCAAGTACCTGGCCATAGCCAAGAGGCTCGTCGATTTGTTCAAAGCATGCAAACTCACGCAGATCCCAAGGGAACAAAACTCGCATGCAGACGCCCTGCCAACCAGGCCTCAACCCTAAAAACGACGGAGCTGACTAGCATACCCTTGCTGGTTCTCCAATGGTAGGCTACTAACGAAGATGCCGAAGGGCCCCAGGTCTCTAACATAGAAGAAGAAGAAACCTGGATGACGCCCATTACGTCCTACCTAAGAGAGGACGTCCTGACCAACTTGAGGAGTGAATGCTGAAAGATCAAAAGGCAGGTATCCCGCTACTGCCTGATCCACGAAAAGCTCTATAGAAGATCCTTCTCGGGTCCATACCTCAAGTGCATAAAGCCGGAAGATGCAGACCTAGTCCTCAAGGAGCTGCACGAGGGAGAATGCGGATCCCACTCTAGCGGAAGAAGTTTGGTGCTAAGAACCAAGAGGGCAGGCTACTACTGGCCTACAATGGCCCAACACGCCCTCCAGATGGCCAAGCACTGCGATAAATGCCAAAGCCACGCCCAGGTATCCAAGCTGCCCCCCAGAAAACCTCAAGGCCATAAGCTCTCCATGGCCATTCATGAAGTGGGGAATGGACATCGTGGGAAAATTCCTGACAGCTCCCGGGCAGCTAGAATACCTTCTTGTAGTCACAGACTACTTCTCCAAGTGGGTGGAGGCAGAAGCCTTAAGCAAGATTACGGATGTCCAAATCAAGAGGTTCCTCTGGAAGAACGTGGTAACACGATTCGGAACGCCTCAAGAGATAGTTACAAACAACGGTCGCAATTCACAAGCAAAAACATCAAGAAGTTTTGCGAAGATTGGGGCATGAAGCTGAGTTTTGCATCTCCAAGACATCCGCAATCCAATGGGCAAGCCGAATCCACAAACAAAATGGTAGTCAACCTTCTGAAAAAGAGGCTTAATGACGCCAAAGGAAACTGGATCGAAGAGCTTCCAGCTACCCAATGGGCATGCCGAACCAGCATTAAGACTTTAACAGGCGAAACACCTTTCTCCCTGGTCTACGAAATAGAGGCAGTGTCCCTAGCCTAAGTCAGTGTCCCTACAGCCAGGTCAGAGCTTCTAACCCCAAGAGAAAATGAAGAGCTGATGGCTTTGTCCCTGGATCTCCCTGGCGAAAAAGGGAAGCCGCAAGAGTCCAAAACTGGAAGTACCAACAAGAAGTAGCTCGCAGGTACACCAAGAAGGTACGAATCCGGACGTTCCAACAAGGAGAATGGGTGCTGCATCGAGTCTTTGAGAATACCAGGGACAAGGCCACAGGAAAGTTGGCGCCTGGCTGAGAGGGACCATACCAAATCATAGAAGTTAAAGGAGCAGGGGCATACAAGTTACAAGACAGGTACAGAAAAGTACAACAAAATTGTTAGAATGCATTACACCTAAAGTCTTACTTCTTCTAGAGCAATGCCCCTGACCCGGACGACAAAACCCTAGATACATTTTTTGTTTTGGATTTTCAATTTTTCTACATCTTTTTATATAATCATGATACGTCTAAGGACGAATATCCATCAATTAAACAACTGCTTTCTCACAAGAAAATTCAGTTAAAAAGCAAGGGGCAAATAAGTTGAACGATTACTCCCCAACAAAGGAGTAACATAAACAATGTACCCTTCAAAGCCAAAGCAAAAAGCAAGGGACAAATAAGTTGAATGATTACTTCTCAATAAAGTAGTAACACAAGCAACGTACCCTTCCAAAGCAAAAGCGAAAGGCTAAAAAAAAAAGAAACTCTGCTTGAATAAGGGAAAACACCCGAAAGAAAGCAAGAGACAAAATTGCTTATTCTGCTTAAACAGAGAGTGGCTAACCGGGAAGCAGAGCGCTGAGAAGAAAGAAAAAACAAGCTTAATCTTGCTTACCAGGCCGCAGTAAATGCAAAAGCTATGCGGTCTGAGCACCGGAGTATCACCCATACCTACTTACACAGACGTGTTAGGTAGAAAAAAAGTCTGACACTTGGACCCCTTTGCGGGGTAGGTTCATACGAGCAAAACCAACAAGATTGAGAGTGTCTTCACTACAGGAAGCAGAGCGCAGCAAAGCATAAATCAGTTATTTCCGGATAGCTGAATGCCAAAGAGCCAGAAGATACTTCCTGGTATTAAAAGGCCAAAAATCCAAGCTAGTGGTTACCTCTAGGTAGCAGAATGCCAAAGAGCCAGAAGATACCTCCGGGTATCAAGAGGCCAAAAAACGCAAGCGAGCGGTTACCTCCGGGTAACAGAATGCCAGAAAGCCAGAGGGTACCTCCAGGTATCAAGAGGCTATAAATGCACCTTGGGAATCTAAAAATTGTCTAAGAACAAGAAGCAAAGCTCCCTAAAAAAAAAGAGTGATAATGAGATTATCCCAACTTGGAACTCAAGAACTCTCGCAAAACACGGCAAAGACTTGCGGCCAATATGCCAGAAGTCAAATAGCTGGGATATCGCCCAAGGCAAAGAGGCTAAAGACCCAAAGCTAGAAGCTAGTCACCCAAGGCAAAGAGGCTAAAAGCCCAAAGCTAGAAGCCAATCGCCCAAGGCAAATAGGCTAAAAGCCAAAAGCTAGAAGCTAATTGCCCAAAGTAAAGAGGCTGAAAGCCCAAAGGTAGGAGTTAGCCGACCAAGGCAAAACGACTAGAGGCTCAAGGCTGAAAGCCAACCGACAAAGGCAACGAGGCTAGGGTCTCACAGCCAGAAGCCAGCCGGTTAAAGCTAAGGCCAAAGGCTAATATCCAAGCGTCGGTCGTCCAAAGTGCTAATGGCAAGAAGGCCACCTAGGCATCATCTCTAAACCTAAGTCAAAAGTTTGATAAGGCAAAAAGACAACAGAGAGATAAAGGAAATATTCAAAAAAGCCACGAAGGGCCAGAAAATAAGTTCTAAAGCCCAAAAGGCAAAAAGGAAACAAGGCCAAGAAGGCCACCCAAGAGTCAAGGCCACTAAGGCCATAAAGTCATTACAAAGTCCACAAGGGGCAAGAGTAAGCCCGCGCAGGGGCACGCCATCAACAAAAAAAATAAAATCCCACAAGGGGAGAGCAACCTGTTTCTTAATTCCGGGTCTGGAGGCAAGGCAGCTGGAGGATCAGCCGAGGCAGACTTCCCGACAGTTGGCTCAGAGGCAGCTGGAGGAGTAGAAGCCAAGGCAGTAGGAATTGCCGGTTCATCTTCAAAGGTGGAAGTTTCGAGGCCATTTTCCTCTGCCTCCGCAATCGCCACCAGCTTGTAATTCGTAAAATCATCCTGCAAATTCCAAGACTTGGCCTCACCCTTGAGGTAGTCCCGGACCATATCCCAGCGCCCCTTAATCCTGGCGCCATTGACGGCCATGGACATCTCATTCGTAAAGGTGGCCACCCGGGAGTCCAGATTACCCTGCTCCTCCTCCAGCTTCGCCTTCTCCTCAGTCAAGCTGAGGACCTTCTCCGCCTTCTTCTTCTTCTCTGACTCCTGCCCCCGGAGCAGATCCTTCATCTTCTTCAGCTCCTTCTCCAAGCCAACAGACCTATCTTTCTCCGCCTTCAGCTTGGCAAGGCAATCCCCCACCTGAGCCCTTCCTGCAGCGATCACCTCATTGGCGACCTGGTCCTTAGCATGGAAGAGGGAGGTCGCAAGCTGAGCAACAAAAGATAGAAGGTTAGCCAAAATAAGAGGAGAACAGTCGGATAGTAGCCAGACGCCAAAGGCAGGTCAAGTACCTTCATAAGCCACTTTTGGACCTGGTCGAAGATGCCCAGATCACCGGAGCAAGGGGGGGGGGTCAAAAGGGAGAGCAGGAAAGACAGACTCCTGCAAATGCGCCAAGGCGCCATTAAGATCGCCGATAGAAGAAGAAGTTTGCTTGGCTGGAGGACCTCTTTACTTCTTGCTAGAGGCGGTAGCTTTCAGGGCCGCTTTCCTCTTGGACACAGCCGAAGGAGATTCATAAATCTCAACCACCTCCGTAGCCTTGCTCACAGACGCCAACTTTGCCTTCTTGCCGCCTGAGCCCTCTTAAAGTCTTCCAACGCCTTAGACCCGGATCCTGACATGTTTCCTGCAAGATGACGAAAGATCAACCAAGAAACCCACACGATGTAAACAAACAAAGGAAGAAGGAAGCAAGAATCCAACCTCTCACGCTGCTTTGGTTCAATGCTTCTTCACTCAAAAGAAATGGGATACTCCTTTCCTCAGCAGGGATCTCTAAAGCCTCCTCCGCCTTCTCCTTGCCCACCTCCGACTTCTCTGTAGATGCTTTTGAAAAGGCAAAAGATAAAAAAGGGTTAATAACCAAACTTGAAGCAGAAGAAACAAAAACATCCTAAGCCTACCAGTGAATATCTAAAGAGTAGAGAACCCAGGGGAAGTCTCGACTCTCATAAAGACAAACTTCTGGGCCCAGTGCTTTGTGAAGGCCGCCCCTTTCCTCTCCTCCCTCTCTAACTCCAGTACCAAGGGAGCACCAGCGCGAGGCTGGAAGTAATAACTACCTTCACCCAGAAGAACATGGGGAAAGTAGTAGGAGTAAAGAAGCTCATCAATGCCGAGATCCAGCCCGTGGAACTCGTTTAGGACCTGGATAGCAGTGAGGATCCTCCAGGTCGGTGGGTTCAACAGGGAAGGGCAAATGTTAAAGTGCTCTGAGACCTTCTTCACCAGGTCAAGCACCACGCCCCTGACTCCAGGTTTGAAATAGCCCTCGTACATGGCTATCTCATTCCCTGGGCACTCAGAAGCCCTCTCGCCTTGCCTAGGCAGTCGCAAGTGGACGTCCGCTCCAATGGAGTACTCTTGCGCGGTTGTTTAAAGGAAACAAAAGGCAACAAAACTTTAAATTTATAAAAGCCCGTTTCCTAACAATCACACAATCCGCAAGTGCACGAATATGCTATTGTAGTACTTTGGGGTCGAACCAAAGGGAGCAAACCTAAGCTAGATAATTTCAAACTTTAAGAATTCACAAGCATTCTTAAGCTAAGCGAATATAAAAAGGGGGTTTTGGTTTTTGTGATTAAAGGAAATCAAATCAAGGAAACATAAGTACTGAAGGAAAGTAAAGCATAAAAGTAAAAACTTAAATAAATAAACGAGTAAAGGCAAGAAGATAAAGATGGATCTTGGGATGATGGTTATAAGTTCGGGTTTCTTTCTAGAGGTGTGATGGACTTTGGATAAGGCTTTATTAAAGTAACTAGCTATTTCTAGACCAAGGGTCCCTTTTTTGTCGATCAACCCACTCTCGTGACGGGGATCTATTCACCCATACACACTACAAGGCTAAACTCTCGTTTGTTGCCTATCTAAGCATGTAAGTGATAGTGAGTCTCAAGCCTTTATAGACATTTAACACCTTGGTGTGCCTAAAGGCAAACTACTCTCATAGCTCAAGGTGAAAAACATATATCTAGTTCTCACAAGCATTTCATTGAACACTTTCTAGGCGTCAATGAGCAAGCAATGAACTTTGAAGAACTAAACTAGACCTAGTAGAANTTAAGAATCATTCCACTTTGTCACCAAACTCCCTAGCTATCATCTCTCGTTGGCTAAGCTAAGTTTGGCATATTTTAGGCTCTCCTAGAAATTTCACCGAACGCCTCTCGGGCGTGAAATGTATACATGTAAAGATCTAGTTTTTACCCTAGATCTAGCATTAAGAACACCTAAACCATAGAGATCTAAGTCCTATCTATCACTAAACACCATTACCTAACCACAAATCANTCTCTGACCACAAATCATCTCAAATCCACCATCCCAAAGATCCAAGAAAAGAATACTCACACATCATATGAGAAAAGGAAGAAAAGATGAGAAATATAAGCATGATTTAATAGATATAAGATTTGAGATACAAGAGAAACTCTTGATCTAAAAGATCAAGAGAATCAACTTAGAACATAAACAAAAGTGTTAGAAAGTAGATAAAAGAGTTGTAAAAAGGATCAATTTGTTCTTGGTGGTTGAGGGGGTATTTATACTAAAGAGAGAGTGGAAGAAGCCCTAAAAAAGGTATATTTGGGCAATGTTGTCAGCCATCGACCTCCCAGGTCGATGGGAGCCAACCTAGGGTCGATAGCTGGCAACCTATAGAGGAAAAGATGTTGGTTTCTGACCAGGTTGCTGGCCATCAACCCTAGGTAGCTGGCCATCGACATGGGGGTCGATGGGAGCCAACCTTGAGCAGTTTTTGATGCTTCTTGCTCCTCTTTGATGCCTAGTTGATCTCCAACTCTTCCATAGCCTTTTTCTCATTTTCTCCATGATTTCTTAGCTTCAAATCCACCTTGAATTCATGCCTCGAGCCTCCATAGATCCATCCCAAGTTGTACCTACAAAATGTAAAGAAAATGCATGCAAATGCAAGATGTTCCTAAACTAGACTCAAGACTCAACCTAATGCATTCTAAAACTTAAATTCCATATATACAACCTAAAAGTGGATGAAACTAAGATAAAATGAACCTAATTATGCATGAAAATATATACACATCGAGTACTTCTGTCTCCATTCCTCCAAGAGCTCAGAGTTTATGTTCTTGAAGGGGCCAACCTTCATTAGCTCTGGACCCGCAACAGATCGCAATGGCAGCGGATTAGCCTCAGGAATCTCCGTATCCTCGAAAGATCCCTCAGCCTCAGGAGACGGGCTAGTTCTGATTAAACGACTCCTCCTCACCGGAGCTAGTCATGTCTGGGTTCAAGAAAATTTCGATCTTGGGTCTAGGAATCGATCGGGACAAGAAAAACCTAACGGCTAAGGTTGAATTGAAATCCTAAAGATAGACCACTGGAATCTATCCTAAAAGAACCGAAAAGAAGAGGGAAGAAGACGATCTAACCTTAATCGCGTATCGTAAGCTTGGAAGGGATTCCGAGAGCAAGAGTTTTATCAAAGAGAGGAAGAAGATGGATCGAGATTTCTAGTAAGAGAAAGAAGATGAGGTGAAAATGCCAAAGAAGAGAGAAGAGATGGTTAATAAGAAAGAGGAGAAATCACACGAGCCGCACGGGTCTAATCATTGGCCGAATCTCGCAGGAAGCATAATGGCTATATTCTCCCTCTACAAATCTTCATCAATCCTCATCAACGGCTATAAGCTCCCTTTCTCACCAACTCAAACAGCTAAGATTTTTTCAAAACAATCCCCCTTGAAAGCTGCAAAGATCTTCAAAAGAATCCAAAAGTCGAAGCCCCAAGGCTAGACTACAAAGAGCTAGACCGTAGCAACGCCCATTATCTAGTACACCTTGAACCAAAAGCAAGCAAACACTTAAGGAAAGCAGAGGCGGCGCAAGTCAAAGCTAAAAAGGCCGAGCGACCGCTGGCTTCCTGCCTGAGCCACCTGGAAGACATGTTATTCCACAGCTTCGGATCGAACCTGCGCAATAAAGGGCAAACTATTGGAAGTAATTTAGGTAATGGGAATTCCCCAAACTTAAATGGAGTACAACAGTAAGACCTCAAGCCAGGGGAATGCCCAGAAGCAGGAAGCCAGATGAAGTCCCATAGCTGGAAGCCAAAAGTCAGACGACCAAGCATGACTGAAAGCCAGAAGCTAGCCGACCACCGCCTCTCCTTTATTTCCGCTATTCCAACTAACAGATAATGACATGTATTTTAGATAAATATGCATATATTCTACAAATAATCATGATATATCCAATTCTTGGAGGGATAATCATGAAACTCATGTATAAATACCAAGCTTAAAGGGAAACGTGCACGCACGAAAAACCCTAAGCAAAGAATCAATATACAAGCATCTTTTTTCCATCTCTCGATCACTAAGCTTAGCTAAAACGTTCCAAAACCTTTGCAAACATTCATTGACTTCCAGCTTCCGTAGTGCTACAAAGGACGACCAAAATCACCAATAACAGGTGTTGCGCCGAGTCTTTGAGAATACCAGGGACAAGGCCGCGGGAAAGTTGGCGCCTGGCTTGAAAGGACCCAACCAAATCGTGGAAGTCAAAGGAGCAGGGGCATACAAGTTACAAGAGCGGTACAGAAAAGTACAACCAAATAGATGGAATGTGTTACACCTAAAGTCTTACTTCTTCTAAAAGAACGCCCCTGACCCGGACGACCATACCCCATATACGTTTTTCTGGTTTGGATTTTCAATTTCTTTTACATCTCTTTATGTAATCATGATACGTCTAAGGACGAATATCTATCAATAGAAAAACTGCTTTCTTATGAGAAAATTTATTTAAAGAGCAAGGGCCAAATAAGTTGAATGACTACTCCTCAATAAAGAAGTAACATAAGCAATGTACCCTTCCAAAACAAAAGCAAAATGCTCAAATAAAAAAAGAGAAAGAAACTCTGCTTGAACAAGGGAAAATACCCGAAAGAAAGCAATAGACAAAAATTACTTAATCTGCTTAACAGAGAGTGGGTAACCGGAAAGCAGAGTGCTGAGCAAAAAGCAAAAACAAGCTTAACCTTGCTTACCAGACCGCAATAAATGCAAAAGCTATGCGGTCTGAGCATAGGAGCATCACCTATACCTACTTACCCATACGTGGGAGGTAGAAGAAAAGTCTGGCACTTAAACCCCTTTGTGGGAGAGGTTCATACCAGCAAAATCAATAAGACTGAGAGTGGCTTCATTGCTGGAAGCAGAGTGCAGCAAAGCAAAATAAGCTATTTCCGGATAACTAAATGCCAAAAAGCCAGAAGATACCTCTGGGTATCAAAAGGACAAAAACACAAGCTAGAAGATACCTCTAGGTATCAAAAGGCCAAAAACTCAAGCTAGTGGTTACCTCCGGGTAACTGAATGCCAAAAACCCACAAGGTACCTCCGAGAATCAAGAGGCTAAAGACGCGTCTTGGGAACCTAAACGTTGTCTAAGGAAAAGAAGCAGAATTCCTTAAAAAAAAAGAGTGATAATTAGATTATCCCAACTTGGAACTTAAGAACTCTCGCAAAACACGACAAAGACCAGAGGCCAATACGCCAGAAGGCAAATAGCTGGAATATCGATAAATGCTAGAAGCTCATAGCCAGAAGCCAGCTGATCGAGGCCCAAAGTCTAGACGCTCAAAGCTAGAAGCCAGCCGATCGAGGCACAAAAGCTAGAGGCTCAAAGCTAGAAGCGAGCCGATCAATGCACAAAGGCTAGAAGCTCATAGCGAGAAGCCAACCGATCAAAGAAAAGGTTAGAGGCTCCTACCCAGAAGCCAGCCGATCAAGGCACAAAGGCTAGAAGCTCATAGCTAGAAGCCAGCCGATCAAGACGTAAAGGCCAGAGGCTAATAGCCAGACGCCATCCGGCGAAGGTGCTAATGATAAAAAGCCTGCTAAAGCATCATCTCTAAATCTAAGTCAAAAGCTCGTTAAGGCAAAAAGACAACAAAGAGCTAGAAGAAATATTCATAAGAAGCCACTAAGGGCCATAAGATAAGTTTTAAGCCCCGAAGGGCAAACAGAAATAAGGCCAAGAAGGTCAATGAAGGGTCAATGCCACTAAGGCCATAAAAGTCATTACAAAGCCCACAAGGGGCAAGAGTAAGCACACGCAGGGGCACACCATCAACAAAAAAGGAAAATAAAATCTCACAAGGGGAGAGCAACCTGTTTCTTGATTCTGGGTTAGGAGGCTAGGCAGTTGGAGGATCCGGAGAGGCAGACTTCTTGACATTTGGCTTAGAAGCCACTAGAGGAGTAGGAGCCAAGGCAGGAGGAATCTCTGGTTCATCCTCAAAGGTGGGAGCTTTGAGGCCATTTCCTTCTGCCTTTGCGATCGCCACCAGCTTGTAGTTCTCAAACTCGTCCTACAAGTTCCAAGACCTGGCAACACCCTTGAGGTAGTCCCGAACCATTTCCCACCGCCCCATGATCCTAACACCATTGACGACCATGGACATTGTTGCGGAGCATTTTACCGACAAGCTTCAAAATTTATAATGACCTAACAATCGCTCCTAGCCCGCAAGATTGACGGGGTCTAGTTGTAGTAAGAAAGGTATCATCCAAGGATTGAATAGTTTAGAAGAGCTTAAACAAAGAGAATGACACTAGAAAAACTAGTCTAGAGAGAAATCTAGTAAGAGGTGTCACAAGTCTCTACTAGATCTATCCATAGCAAGGTAGCAATCATAAACAAAAGCAATAATTAAAGAGCAATAAACAAAGCACAAAGCAAATAAGTTGTAAGCAATTAAAGAGAAAAGTGGATCTCAAGATAGTGGTAATTGGTTCGGGTTCAATCTAAGCAAGTAATGACTTTCTTAAGACTTTATTAAACGGTTAAAGCTATTCCCCGGTCAAGGATCCCTCAATTATCGACCAACCCACTCTCGTGATGGAGGTCTATTCACCTATACCCACTACAAAGCTTACCTCTCAGATTTCGCCTATCTAAGCAAGTATGTGATAGTGTATCTAAAGCCCTTATAACCATCTAGCATCTTGGAATCCCTTTAGGCAAACTACTCCCATAGCCCACAATGAAAAACCTAAACCTTGTTCACTCAAGCATTTTATCGAACACGTTGTAGGCGTCGATTTACAAGCAATCTTAAGTTTGAGAACAAAACAAGATCTAGCAAGAATATATGCCAAAACCTAGTCTACTAGTCTACTACAAGCTTATATCTAACCCTAACCTAATCACATCTCAAGATCCAAAAGAAGATCTACTAACTAAACTTCATGGAAATCCAAAGACATAGAAATGGTCTTTGAGCTTCCATAGTTTAGAGAAATAGATCTAAGAAGAGAGAGATTAGAGGAGAGATCCAAATATCTTTTAAAGCAAATGTTATTACAAAGTTTTGATCTTTAGAAATGTAGAAAAATAAGATAGATATGTTCTCTTTTTGTTCTTGAAGTTTAGAGGTCTATTTATACTAAACATAGAGTGGAAGAAGCCCTNCAACCTACAGAGGAGGAAGCCCCATCTTCTGCCTGGGTTGTTGGCCATCAACCCAAGGTTGCTGGTCATCGACCAGATGGTCGATGGGAGCTCACTTGGGCAGTTTTGATAGCCTTTTGCTCCACTTTGACATCTTGTTTGATCCCATCTCTTCCCTATGCT
>OVAN01011015.1:0-15106 GCA_900406275.1 Anastatica hierochuntica
AGGGATTTGCGAGTAAAACCTTCCTCGCAAATCGCCCTGTTTCTTGTAGTGCATTGTCCAGGACATTGTGGTCGAGCGGTAAGGAGACGGGTTCATGATCCTAACACGTTACAAGTTCGATCCACGTGCTGCGCGAAACTATCTCACATTGTTTCTGGATACCACACGAATATGGACCCTTGATTTCGGCCCATTTGAATACCTAGAGAGAGAGAGAGAGATTCTATCCCTGGACTTCACCTCCTCGAAGAGATTAGTCTAAGTCGATTAAGACATAGGATGACTGTAACACCCGTGTTCGAAAAATCAAAATAAGACTAAGGATAAGGCCATGAAAGATGAATAAACTGGAAGGAAAAACAAGAAAATTCGGCTAAGTATTAGGAAAACTGGACCAGAAGTGGTTCAATGACTCCTCAGACACTTGTAATGTATACTGGTGGTAGTTCATAAAAGGGTTGTTATGCTATTATACGGGGGTGAGTATAGTCGGACTGGATGGACCCCTAAACTTGGCCGTGGATGGACCATGGCTAAGCATACCCACTCGATCATGGATGGACCATGAGTCACTTGACTGGTTTGAGATCAAGGGGAAAGATTGGATCAAAACAAAGATTGTTCTGATTGGACTGAGTCAGTCAAGGGGAATCCGAATGAATACTTAGCCTAGATCATGGAGATGATCGGATGGCTTGGTCAAGTGTGGGATCCGGTCAAGATAAATTGAGTATAAGGGAATTGATCTGATAGGCGAACTGAATTGAGCTAGATAGACGGGTCCAGCCAAGCCAAAGAGTGCTAAGGGAAGTTTGAGCTGGACAGTTGAACTAAGCTAACTGAACTGGGCGGTTGAACTGAATTGAGCTAGCTAGTCCAGACTTAGCAGTTAGACTGGTTGGACCAAATAAGGATGGTCGGATTCAAATAAGGATTGTCTGGATTGGAAAAGGCAGTTAATCCTATCAGATCCAGACTAGGAAGCTCGCTGGGACTTAGCCATTTTTCGCCCAAGGAATTGGCGAGAACGGTTACTTGGCAATTTTCACGCGGAAATGTGAATTCGCCTAAGTATTTTGAGAGGGAACAATTATTCCTAAAGAAAGACGCACCTCGACGGTTATGGGCGGTTTCTCTTAAGCCAAAACACGGCGTTGTGATGGTCTAAAAGGAAAATCTCGTCAGTTATCGTCTTCTTCATGAAAAAGAACTCAAAAAGAAACAAAGGGCGATTTTAAGGCGATTGGCTTGGAGAGAGACGATTAGACTGGGCCGACTTGCTGATCAAGGAGACTGACAGTGGAATTCATTGACGAGACTGTCTGCCAACATCTGAACCGATCATTTGACTCTAAGGCAAAGGTGAGTTCCTAACTGTAGCCTTCATAGTTTCTGTGAAGGCCGAATGAGCGTCATTGCTTGATTGATGGCTGATGACCGAGTATTCACTGTTATTATGGCCGATGGCCGAGTTCACTGTTAATAAGAGTCGTTGGCTGAATTCCTTATATACTGCTAAGGTTAATGACCGAATTTGCATGATTAAAACTGGAACTAAGTGTAAATTTGTAAAGCGAATTAACTGGATAAATGAACTGATTAAACTGGTTGATTTTATTTCTAGCTAGTGGGACGAGATGACCGATCTCACTCAACAATCTTTAGCTGATGCATTCGGTGTGAATGGATTCTGGCTAAGATGGCTCTGTCTGAGCAGCACACGGACAATGGCTGGGAGTGAAGGATGGATGGATTAAAACTTTTAAGGGTAGAAGGTTTCAATACTTGTAATAGCTTATGACAAACTATAGCTTATAGGAAACTGATATTGTCTTGAAAACCTCGAACTAATTTATGCTAAATTAAGTTAAAATTTCTATGATGTTTAGCTTAACTAAAAGACTTATCTAAAATCGAATCAAAACACAAACTGTTAAGAAAAATAAGCAAAGGTCTCACAATGACTCCTGAGTTATAAAAAAAAATCTAGTTTTTCATTTCATTGGAATGTCTTAAGAAATGAATTGATTTACAAGCTCAGTAATTATTGTTAGTGTTTATGGATTTTAAATAAAGACCACATTTATAAAGAGTTTTCCAAAAAAAAAATCTAGGCTATGATCTAACTAATTAAAAGTTGTTGTTTTTGGCCTCCTAGGGTGTCCACATCAGCTTCAATCATATTTCTTCTATGCTTGCCACATCAGCCTCTTTATAAGTATCATTTTACATAAAAATTATTTGCTACTTGCCAGCTTTTTAAGCATTCGTTATTCTTTGTTAGGAATCTTTATCGATTCACCTTCTTCATTTATTTCAATTATTGAATGCAACCCAATTATCTTCATAATCTTTTTTAATCAGAATATCTTCATAATCTAAATCTAAATTGTTGAATATTAATATCAATTCTCTTCAGCGGCTCCCGAATTTTCCAAAGTGTTTCCCTCGATTGATTTTATGTTGATGTTGATGTCTCAAATCATAGCGCGTTCAGTCGCCTTCCTGCATCAACATCTAGATGAGAGGTTTCGTGACAGAGGCAATGACTGCCTGGTGACTTGAGCGAACATATCCGCTCAATATCGAAGGCAAGCAGAGCGAGTGGTAGAACCCAGATCTCGGAGACGGCAAGTAACAGTGGAAACCATCTGAGAGAGGTGAAGTTACAATCTTCTTCTAATGTTTTAATCTTTTTCGAGATCAAAATTCATCTATGCTTGAATTGCTTTTTCTGTCTTTGTGTTTAGTAAGAGATCAAAGTACCTTAAATAGGAGATGATCAAGGAACAATAAACGATCGAGCCCTGAAGATTGTATTTCTTGAAACAGAGAAACTCTGTTAAACAAATGGATGCACTAAAACCCCCATTTTGGTTATGTGCATGAGGAGTAAGAATCATAAACTTATCTAACTTATCAAACGTTTGAAACCGAGTTATAGATTGTTAGATTATACAAATAGAACTATTGTTAATTTTGAAGACTGGTGAAATTTGGGAATTATGTAACTACTGCTCAAAACATTGGAAGTCTGTAAATTAATTCTGATTTCTGTTACCTTTAGTGTGTGACCTGATTGGAAGGGTGCGACAATTGGTCATATCTTTGAGGCATAGCTACAGAAAAAACTAGAAAAATGGTGCATACAAATATAATCGTCATTTGCTTAGATAGCTTGAAAATTTGCTCTCGTGACTTATAAAGACAAGAAGAAAGAGATAAAGAAAGAAGTAGATGTCATTGTGCTCAAGCTACGGTAATACATCTTATAGCTTTTCCTTTCATTCTGAGATCAAAAACGCTTATGGATATGCCTTCCATGTTTAACATGTTTTAGGAGTGCCATGTAACAGATCCATTTGAGCTATTCACGAACATATATGTGAAAGACTGCAAACGTGAGGTATTATACCTCCCAACTCTTTCATATCCTTATAACTTAACATCTATCATTTTAGTTTTTCTAAAAATGTGGTATTGTAATTCTTTGCATGTATCATAATAAGATGAATGTGGAGAGAGCTCAGTTTTTATATTAAAAAAACTACTGAGATTTATTCATTTTTCTCCATTGCAATTTGCAGTAGTTTGGAGCAGACATAAATGAAATTAGAGTAACACTCCCTTGAAATCTTACTCCGCAGGAGATGATGATCTTTCGCATAAATCTAAAGGAAAATGCTACACAAATCTTGAATCTTGCTTCCAAATCAAAGGCTCATCATCACCGAGTCTAAAATAGAACCTCAAGCAATAGAAGCAGTAGCTGCTGTTGCTATTAGGCGATTTCTTAGGTTTTGTTTTCGTTCTAAATTTGATTCGAGTACTCTGATGAGAGGTTTCTTTTATCATTGTTTTGAATTTATTTATGATGAACGAATGGTTTCTTAATTCTGAAAAATAGTAGATATGTGAATAGAATAGGGTCGTTTATTGAGTAAAAGAGATGAACAGTGAAGGTTAGCTCGTGACTGGTGATATCTGCCAAGTACTCAACAAAATTTCAAACCCGTACGGCGAAGGCGAAGATCGATAGCTAATCTTTCTTTTGTTCATATCGCCGGTTTTGCGAGAAAGGTGACCCTTTTCTCTATTTTGATTATTTTCTTAATATGATCAGTGATGATTCTTGATCAGGGTTTGTGTTTGAACCGAGTCAATTAGAAAGTAAATAATTTTCAGATTTTCGATTTTAATCAAAATCTATCTCTTAATATAAATAAGTTCTTAAGGTTTTGGTTTTTGAGATTACAAACTCAGATATATATCTAAACCCGAATTGATTTCAAACTCTGTGTCTCTCGCTATAATAGGTGAATCTTGATCCGTAGTCTTTGTGTGTTTATAAAGAACGAAAATGCAAAATGTTTGCTAAGAAGGGACGTAGAGATTCTTCAGAGTCTCTCCAATTGTGGAGGTTGGAAAAATAAACGCAAGCGCTCCATTTCAGTCAGTTACAATGCGGTTAACCTTTTCGGTGAAGTTGTCTTCTCTTCAGCTAAAAACCGCTTATTCAAAAACCAAAAAATCCTCAATCCGCTGAGGTAATTTTGTTTTTGCTTCTCAGAACAAGTTCTGAGTTTTGGGTGGTTTCAAAAATTGAATTTGTGTGTTGCGTGTGGTTTGCAGAAAGTTTTGGTGAAGCAAACAGAGCTTCACTTGGCTCAAAAAGAGTTTAACAAGTTAAAAGAACAACTTAATAATGTTGAAGCAATCAAGGAGCAAGCTTTGAGTGAGATCAAATGGGCGAAAAGATCTGTTAATGACTTTACTCATAAACTTGAAGATGTTAATGAATCGAGAGATTCTTCAAGACTTGAAGATATTTTGAGCTACATAGGAGATGTAAAACAACAACTCATTAAAAAAAATGAAGCTTCTTGATGGAAATATTACTTTTATACTCTGAATTATTAAATACATTAAAGTATTGATGTTCGCTGTGTCATTCAAATCATTATATAATTTTTCATGCACCTATAAATATATGCTTTAAACTTTCAAAGTCTAAAGATACGATGCTTATAATTCAGTCAAAAATGTGCATGATTGAGTACGTAAGTTGATACACATGCTTTGTTAAAAAGGGCATGACGCCAAAAAAGATGTCATTTTCGTAGACCTCATTTGCTCCCTTAGATATAGTTTATACAGAATGTTTCAAGAGAGAATAATTAAAAAATAGTTAATCTCTTTCATTTAATAGGATACTAGGTGATCGGCCCGCACCCTGTGCGGGCTAGAACGAAATTTCAGTTGTATGGCATCATACGTTGTGTCATGCTTAGGTTTGAAGGTTTACATGATCATTTATGTTAGTGTAATTTCGGTTGATGTTATGATATCATTTTACATGATTATTTATGTATGTTGTGTGATTTCCTTTGATGTTATGATATCATTTTACATGATTATTTATATATGTTGTGTATTTTCGGTTGATGTCATGAGCTCAATTTAAATGGGTATTCGTTTTATATTGCAAATATAACAACATAGACCACAAAAGAAATTCGAAACGTTTAACTTTATTAAGAAAACGATTACAAAGTTTAGAATACTAAAGCATAACTATTGAATATTAAGAAAGTGAAGAAGTAGATTCGATATAGTCAGTGTTACAAAACCCAAATAACGTTCATAATCCTTAAAAACTACAAACAAATCAAAACAAATAATTAGCAAACTTTTAGACAATTTGCATTTGTATGACCTTATTATAACATTGAAAAAGGTAAAATAATTATTATATTTAAGAAAAACGTATTGTGATCTACGAAATATTTTGAAATACTTGCTTGTATACTACGTTCATTGTCTTTGTTTGAGGTTTGCCTTCTTTATCAGTTATAAAGATTTTTAATCGTGATCTCGATTTCATTCTAGATAGTGCAACGTATAACTGACCGTGAGAGAACACCGGTCTAGGTAGAAACAAGTCCACGTTTTGAAGTGTCTGGCCTTGACTTTTATTGATGGTCATCGCAAAAGCTAACGTACATAACATTGCATGTGGCACATCCTGAAGGGAAACTTTTCTTTTGGTGGTGTCACATACATCTTTGGGATCAAAACTTTTTCTCCACCTATATCGTTTCATGTGATGATTCTACCTTCTATAACATGGCGAGCTAGCTGAGTAACGATCTCAACCTAGACTAACATGGCGAGCTAGCTGAGTAACGATTTCCACCTAGACTAACATGGCGAGCTAGCTGAGTAACGATCTTTTGGAGGCAAGGTTGTCATTTTGGGCGGAGACTTCAGATAAATTTTACTGGTTCTTTGGATGCCTCATCGCTAAGGTCTGTTAGAAGTCTCATGTTTCTCGTTAGCTTCAAGACCTTGCAATGCTCCCAAATATAAGACGAATTAAGAGTTGACAAAACAACCTCTGTCCTACCTCCTCCAGGAATAACCGGTAATATTTGTCTGAAGTCTCTGCCCAAAACGACAACCTTGCCGCCAAAAGCTTTGTCGTTTGGAGTTCTAATGATATCACACATGTTGTGATATAAAGTTCGCGTGTCATTGGCAAAATATCTGGGGATATGTTTTCTATAATAGGCCTTCTCTATCAGGTTTTAAAATATAATAAACACTACGATTTTTTATGTTTTAGTTATTACATCTTTATATAACATTTTATTTTGGATGAAACATGATTATTAGATAGTTTTTTTTGGCAGAATCCTCTTCCTCGGTTCATACAACTGTATACATCAGATGAGAACGGTTTTGTATTCCTTCTTTGGATGCCTAACTCATATCGGATTGGTATTTTATATTCGTACAATTTTACTTGTTTATCTAATCTTATGTGTTTATCTATTGATTAAAAACAAGTTTTCATTCTATTTCTAAATTTTTTTCATTTTTAGTATGACTTTGTCTTTTTTTTGTCTTTTTAAAAGTTTCATTCACTATTAATATTTGATTCATGATTATCTTATCTGAAATTATGTTATCAGTAAAAATTATTTGCGTTACTAATAAGCATCTTACACCCTNGTAATAAACACCTTACACCCTAAAAGAATAATAAATCATTAGCTTGAATAATAAAACAAACCTTAAACACTAAACATTTATAATCAAATACAATAGTACAATATAATTTATGGGCCTAATCGAGTAACAACTTATGGGACAAATAACATGTTAAGAGCTAATGGGCATAATAGCCGTTTCATTAAAATAGATTGTCAACTTCACTACTATTTTCACTTAGGGGGTGTATTGGATGTAAGATTTTAGAAGATTTGATGGACTTTTAGGTTATATTGAATTTGGATGTATTTTGAAGATGTCTCGGTGATTTGTTTCATTTTTTAAAATAAAAATGAACTCTATTAAGTGATTTGGTATGATTTACTCTTTATTTTCAGAGGATTCTGGATGATTTGATAAGTTTCACACTGTAATTACTTCCAACCTAGCTAAGCAGTTTTTAATCAAAAGCAAATGCATAAACCAATCACAATTTCTATATGCACTCACAATATCCAAACGTGGTGACTCTCGACAGATAAACAATCACATTTGTGTGCATTTGTTCAAGTTCAAATGTCTAGTAAAAAATAATTCACTTAAAAGTATAAAGCAACCATAGAACTTCAAATCCAGTCTACCATGGAAAACGAACAATATATCTAAAAAACTTTGATTCCTTTAAGATATGTGACAATGGAAGCTGTTATAGTTGCTCTGTAGTTATTAGCACTAACGATTTTTTGCTGGAGTAAAATGAAGAACTTCGTCATCATTATTTCTTGTATTAACCAAAATGCAATGGCCGCAAAATAATGTTGTGAATTAAACGGTTTCTAGCAATTATTTTTAAGGGAAACGACCCATTTACAGATTGGAAATTGTTTTGATGTTGATATTTTTGTTAATCCCAATCTCATACCAATAAATTTCTACTCATACGAAAAGCCATCGTCCATCAAAGAACTTTGTCGAAGACGATCCATAGGAGTATGTAAAATATTTAAAGGAAAGGAAAAGGATGGTGATGGTGACAATGCAGCTGGAACGAAGAGCCGAATTGGAGAAGAAGAAGAAGAAGAAGAAGAAGAAGAAGAATACAGGTGAAAGAGAAATTTGGCACATGGAACATTTTTCTATTAATTTTGAAGTCCCTTCAAATTACACCTATGATTGTGTGAATTTCTCAACCTTTGTTTTTAACTAAAAATACTCGTAAAGTCTCACCAAATCCTTTTCACAACTTTTCCAATAAAAAATTGTTAAGTTTTGAATAACAGTGGATTTGATGCAAGTTTTACAAATGGTTGATTGAATAACATGAGATTATAAGTACTTTTGAGTGATTTATCATAAATCTAAGATTCAATAACATAGGATTTAGGAAGATGTTTTAAAATCCATACTTCAATAACAGAGGATTTTCAAAACACTCTAAAATCTTTTAAAATCTTGTATCCAATACATCCTCCTTAAGTTGACTTATGGGCCTAATAATAAGCATTTTGCAGTTAATTGCTTCGGTAATTACCTGATCGTAAAATAGAAAATTCGTTTTACATATGTCTCTGTGGGTGTACAACCTTTGTTTTGTGTTTTATTAACATATTTTCACATAGTCAAATTATTTTTTTCTTTATAAACGCATCATTAAAATATATAAAACATAATACCGATAGATAGGTTAAACATAAGACAAAGTTGAAGTTTCGGTTTATAAACTAACAAAAAAACAAACCAGAAAAACATTTAAACCAAGATAATCCAAAAGTGGTTAAACAAAAGAAACATTTCCAGATGATTATTCAGTAATCATCATCATCAACATATTTTGTGGGGGGNGTATCCTTTCTCTTCCTCGTCGAGTATTCTGTTGTTTGGCTTCCAAACTTCGAAAACATTTGATTCACGTAAGCGTCCTCGTCCGAATCAATGTCTTCTTTCTCTGACCACTTTTTTCATTCGAACACTTGTCATCTTCATTTTGAGAAGTACCTTCTTCCTCGTCGATTTTCTCTATCTTTTTCTCTTTTTGTTCTGCGATTGAAATCAGAGTTTGCTTTGACTCAATCTTTTTCTCTTTTTTTCTCATTAATCTTAATCGAATTTTCCTTAGAACCAGCGAGTTTGGAGATTGCATCGTTCACATGATCTATCAAACCAATTTAAAGATTGTCAACGAAACCATTTATTAGTCAAATGAAAAATTATAAATTTTAGGGTTATAACTAAACAATTTGTTAGCCAAATGCAAAATTGTCAGATTAAATTTATACGGACCAATCATCATGATTTGAAACATATCATTATATTGTTTATTCTGTAATATATGAACCACTTCAAACAATTAAAATCTAACAATTGATATTAAAAAAGTATTTTTTAACCATCACATAATCTCAACATCTCTTTTGTTTACGTATTGTCGAATCATCTGTATAGCCATCTTAAATCAATCTTGTTCATTCTATACATAACTTTAATATAATAAGAAACCGTAAAAATAATTATCATGATTTTACATATATTATACATAGTTAGTTATAAATATTTAAAATCTTTTGAAATTTTTCTGAACATAATACTTTTACTCAATATCAACAATGACATTGAGGAAAAAAAAATCCATCTATGTAATAAACTTTATTATTACGAAGCAATTTTCATGATTTAAAAACCTACACAAGCAATTTTAAACTTTAATATTACCAAACAACATTATACACAAGAATATACAAACGTAAATTGTTTCATGTTACTCATTCGGATATTTTATTTGGTGTTTTATAAAACATATTGTAAAAACGAAAATATGTGTTATTAAAGTGATTACTCAAAATTAAAAAAAAAACATGCAATTAAAATACGAAATAAACTTTATTCTAAAAATAATAATATTTTGATAAATCAATAATCTATTTTATAAATTAGTTAGTAAATCTATTAATTCATAAAATATGATAACTCCAACTTTATTAGTTTATAGAAGATTTACTGTATAAAAATTAGCTCTTAGCTCTGATCGTAAGGAGTTATGTAAAATGAATACACTAATGTTTAGTTGACAATTGTGACAATTCATCAAGAGTGGTAAAAGTTAAAATAAATACTAATGTTTAGTTGAAAAATATCAAGAAAACATTTGTTTTGGTGAATCATTAATTTTCTGTTATATTATATTATTTTTTCTAATTGCAATGAGAACAATTCTTTTTCTTTCATGAATGTTTACATAACAAAAAGTTTCCATGCAAGAGAGTAAAAAAGAGGACTAAAACTTTGTAATTTATTGAGTATTAGTTTTAAATGGTAATGTTGTTAAAAGAAAAAACAAATTTCCACACATTCACATAGAAAAAACATTACATAAATCTAAAAGATTGGACATAATAAAGAATTAATTAATTAAAAAATTAATTTATGTACAAAGCTGAGAAGAAATTGAATCAAATTAATTGTTTGTTCAGCAGAACAATGGTAGAACAAAAAAAATTCAAAAAAAATATTCGATCCTAAAGGCAAAATAAATGATAAACTTTGTCTTCAAAAACTTAGACGACATCAGAGTTATCTGACTTAGTTTCCAATCTCACTTCAACTTCTTCATCATCATCTTCATTAGATCGATCCACACTCTTCATAAATATTCCTGAAAAAGTAACAAATTAAAATTACTTAAAAATAATCAAAGATTATGAGAGATTAATAAAAAAAAGAAAATAATCTTTTTAAGTACTTACCAATGCCCCATATTATAGCAGATAAGAAAAGAATTGAAGTAATTATTAAAGTTGATGTTCTCCAATTTTTCAAACAATCCTGCAATCAAAATAACATTTTAAAGTTTATTAATCTAATACCAAAATAATATTAAGATCTTAATCAAAAGAACAATAACCACAAACCTGCCTTTTTCCATAGAGTGCGAAGAAGGAACATCGCCTAAAACATGAATCAAAACCGTCGAAACCGCCATTAATATTGGTCTCAAATTCGGTCTTACACAATGTAGACACAGAAAGTTAACCGGCGCATGCGGAAGAATGAACAAATAAGCAAATGTTTTGAGAATAAACACGTCGAAAAATAACAGATTTGATTATATATTACCTGTGGTGCAAATATTAGAATTTTTCCGCCATGTCTTCTTTTAGGGTTGATAAAAATGTAATGTTATGTTAGGATTTGTTGCTTCAAAGCCATATAGTTTTCGATTGATCATGTCTTCGTTTTGGGTTGATAAAAATCGGTATGTATAACCTTATTTATACAAATCAATAATCTTGTTAGGCAAGGTAATTTTAATGTTAATTTCCTTAATTATTTGCTTAATTATTTTATTACTAATTATGGTTTCCATTTGTAATAGAACAAAATTTAAGTACATTTTCCTTGTAAGTTTATATTTCTCTAAGTAAAGGTTTCGAAATTTTGGGGTCCATATTTATAGAAACAATTTTTAATACATTTTCTTTGTAGTTTTTTTATTTCCATAATTAAATATTTCGAAATTATGATTTCCATATGTATAAAAACAAAATTTATTACATTTTCAAGGTAGTTTTTTTTATTTTCATAATTAAAAAAACTCGAATAAAAAACAATTAATTATTTTACTTAAAATAGTCGATTTTTGTAATCTCTCCTTATTTGCTCGAGACATTTATTATGTTTTTTGGGTCGAAAAAATTTAAATAAAATTTAATTCTTTTTAAATTCTTTAACCCAAAAATATACTAAGAACAAGTTTTATATATCCATATAAATTAAAAAAAATACATTAGTTTTAATTCCTTTTAAATAATTATTTTTTATTCTTTTTAATTCTTTAACCCCAAAAATACTAACAACAACTTTTATATATCCATATAAATTTTTTATATATCCAAAAAAAAATATTTTTTTTATTCTTTAACCCCAAGAATACTAACAAGAAGTTTTATATATCCATATAAATTAAAATTTTTGTGTCTAATTTTGTGTATTTTAAATACATTATATCATAAACTAAAATAATTGTCTACTTTCGTATTAATATGTTGTATATTTATAACTTATTTTTTAAACAATATACGATTTTGATATAAGTTAGTTGTCATATATGGTAATACATTGTTTGGCAATTTATTTAACTTGATTCATGTTTAACAATCATTAATTATGGCAGATTAAAACAAAGCAAAAATAAAATAAAATTGTCAATCTCATCAACCAAAGAAATTATAACATTAATTCTGAAACTCAACCTATGATCGATACCTAAGCAAAAACCACTAAAGTGCACTTTCTTTTAATATTAAGAAGGACTATTCAAGAAATAAGAGAGCATCAATACAAAGGAATTTTAAAATCAAGTTCATCAATGTTTGGGATGCTATTTAGTCAAAATTTTATGTAAACTAATTCATACAAGTGTTTTTGTTACATGAGATATGGGGAAGTTTAAGAAGTCCAAAATATCGACAATCATAAAAGAAAGGGAAATTTCTATAAAAATACATCAATTTAATTTCAATTATCATTTTAAATCACATACACTTAGTTATCTACTTATTTAAAGTAACGCCGTTAAAAATTCCGTTAAGTATTTATTTTTTTAATGAAAAATAATTATATTAATATTTATATTATACTAAATTATTTAAAAATATATATAAAAAATTCAGAAAAAGTAAAAATTTTCAAAATATTACGAGAAATCTAATAAAATATTAAATTTTAACTTTAGAAATTTAAAAGTTTAAAAATATTAACAATATATTAAAAAAACTAAAAAATTTAATAGTAAAAAATTGTAAGAGTTTATGGAAGTTTCGAAATATAATTGAAAAAGGTTTTGCATTCTATATAATATTTTCTTTACAAAAACAAATTTTTAATTTTAAATTTGAAAATGAACAAACAAATTGCACTTTTTATATATTTGTGTGTTTAAGTATTAGAAAACGAGTATTTACAACCTTCAAAAAATTTTGAGCATTAGCATCTTACGTTTAAATTAATTTCTTCAAAAACTTTTGAACTATATTTTTGTTTTTAGTTTTATTTTAGTTTCTCATAAGTTTTAGATTTATTATTAATATTTAATAAATTTGGAACTTTCAATTATATTTTAATAATTTATTAGAACTTTCATATTTTCTGGAACTTTTTAAAAAGTTTTTTATATATTTAAAATACAAAAGTTCCGACAACTTTGAAATTTCCATAAATTCTAACAATTTCTGACCATTTAATTTATTTTAATTTTTATTTTTGGTAATTTTCCGATTATATTGTTAATATTGTAAAAAAGTAAAATTTTAAAGTAAAATTTAATACTTTATTAGATTTCTCAGTAATTTTTCGAACTTGAAAATTTTCTTTAATTTCTAATATATTTTGAATAATTTAGTATAATATAAATATTAATATAATTATTTTTATTAAAAAATAAATACTTAACATAATTTTTAATGGCATTACTTAAATGGGTAGATTATTAAGTGTATGTGCTTTAAAATGTACAAAAAATAGTTGATATATTATTGTGGAAAAGGAAAATAGTTGGTGTATTAATATGGGCAGATGAAAAGTTGGTGTATTAATATGGTAACTGAAATTAAGTTGGTATATTTTAATGGAATTTTTTCTAAAAGAAAGCTAACATATTAAGTAAAGAGTCATTGTTTCCTTCAATGACTCAAATAAAACCATGGGATGAAGTAAAATCTATTTTACCATAATATACCATTTCTGGAATCACAAATTAATCAGTAATCTATTTCTAGGAAGACTTGGCAGTTCATTGCTTATGGATTTCCATGTAATTCGAAATTTGAGGCATAATTATCGTACTAATTGAAAACATAGGAATCGAGCGTTGATCAAATCGGAAAAGCACTACCCAAGTTTACCTTTTAAAAATAGTGTTCAAATATTGTAGAGTACAAAGAAGTAAATCCTAAGTTTGTGCTACCATCCCATCAGGGCTTATGGTCGAACAAAGATTATTTGTACCAAATGACGGGGAGATCAAGATAAAAAGGTCTGACCGAAGGGCAAACTATTCTTAGCAATCTCAAGCAATGGAAATATTTAAGATTTGATTGTTATTACATATTTTCAACCTTCTCAATGATATATATAGCTAGCCTATTTCTTTACAGATTAGCTTATTTCTCACTTTAAATTGGTTTGATTTAATTTTCTCTCCATCATTTTTCATGACTACTCTCCATATTTGCACGAGTAATCACATCTAAACCAGTAAAATAAAAGTAGTGGTTTTTTTTTGTCACGAAAGGTAAAATTTTATTAAATTTCACAAATCGAAGGATCTTGAGCACAAAGACCTCGCCTCGCAAGTGAATCAGCTAAAGTGTTCGCATTTCTTGAAATAAAAGAAAATGAGAAAAAGGCAAAAGTAGTGGTAAAGGCAACAAAATAGTTTAGCATGATTAGTGAACTTCATATGATGGGATAAAAGAAAGATTTGGTGAAGAAAAAATTGGAAAAACAAACAAACAATAGTTAAGAGACATTAGTACATAAGAAGAAACACGAAAATCAAAATGTTAACATGAAATTAAACATAGATCAAATTTTATGTACATATTAGTATTTGGAGAAATATCCGCGCTAATATACTTTCCATAAATATTTAAGCAAGGGTCATTATTTTAACTTTTTTGTTCGGATTATCGTCTAGGTACTCATTCTCTTCTTGCTTCTATTTGATTGTTTGTTTGGCTCATCTTAAGTTTCAAAGTAAGCGTAACTTCCCAACTCTAAAAGAAACATCAGCAAAATTATTATTATTATTATTATTATTATTATTATTATATATAAACATGCATGTACAAAATAATTGAAAATGAAAAACGATATTTCAAATTTAAACTTTTGAAAGGTTTTGACTAAAATTTTCCACCAAAATTAATTTTTGGATGCTTTTAACATTTACCAAATTGCTAGGTAGATTGTTAGGTGATCTATAATTATGTGAATTAAATTATGTACCATCAAATTTAACACACAAAAAAGAAACTCAAAATCAACAAAAAAATTTTATGAACGAGCACTCGCTCTCACACCATACTCGTCGCTGGCCCCGACGAGTACGTAAGCCGTC